>BMAU01020907.1:37500-232581 GCA_019973935.1 Trichonephila clavipes | reverse complement strand
GTTCCACGCACCATTTTTTTTACTTGCTAATGTATAGTTAATTCAGAAAGAGTTACGCATTCTGACAACTAGACCGACGATATATTTTAAAATACAATAACCGAAAGTCTGAATTCTTTAATATGGACTTTTGCACCTTAACATATACATGCCGGAACACACATTTGAAATTGTAACTTTTGTAGCAATTTGCATTTTTAATGAAGGCTTCATTCCCATTTTAAAAGTGTTGATCCTTATGGGATTAGAAATAGGTCCAGAAGCTCATGCATTCGCCGTTAAACGTGACAATATCCGGATTGAGCGCTTAGAAATACGAGCTTTTAACGCTTCAAAGGAGGCCAGAACTGCTCGTTTGGAAGAAAGAACGGAAAATACTTTAGTTTTATGTGTGTAGAGGAAGGCCCAATGTATGGAGCAGGAATCGCATAGTGAAAAAATGTAAGTATAAAGTACCAGTCTGCGTGTAACTTGGACCGAAACTTAAACGCGTTTTTCAGAGTTCTACTGAACCAATTTACTTGAAATTTTATGTGTGTGTGAGCCTTCTCTTTACATTACTCTATCGGAACTACAACTATATATACTAAAATTTCAATTTTTACTATTTTTAAAAAATTCTGAAAAGGAAAAAACATTGGTAAAAAAAAAATGTTTTTGTATTTCTGACAGCGATTATTTTCCGAAAAAAAATTGTTTTGTACACTTTTTCAAAGTTTGGACGATAGCAGCATTTTTTAGATAATTATTTTCAGGTTACTAGGAGGGTTACAGTCATGACAGGCAGGACGCGCCATTTTTTTGAGAATCCCCACTCCAGTAACCTGTAACTTAGTAATATTTTCACTCGATTTCTTTCCTCCGTGTTCTTCAGACACACACATTGGTAAATATCTAGTAAATTAATGGCTGGTAAAAATATTTTTTTTTGTTGCAACTGATAAGATATCTAAAATTTATGCCTCTAGACTAGAGTACCCCTTAAAAGAAGCAACGTATTTTTATTAGTTCCTGCAAATTTTATGCAGTTTCAGGTTAATTTTAACTTTTGATTTTATATATAGAACGTATCCACAGAATAAAAAGAAATGTTACACTATATTATTAAAAGGGTACTATCAGAATCATAAAGATAATAAGCTATACCTGATTTAATTCGTATAATATATCGTTGGGTAGATGAGTACCCAACTCTTTCGAACTACAACCTCATATCAGTAGATATTTGAGTGACTTTATTTGATTGACTATTGCCCTTTGTTAAAATAATTCGTATAATGCTGAATAAAATACCAAAATGAATAATTGGCAGAGATATACTGTGTTTTTTCCATTAACCGTATGTTGCGACCTGCATGAAATAACTGTCATGTGTATGCGGCCCGCGAGAAATACCTATCATGTGTTTGCGGCCAGTCGGGAAAAAAGTTGAGTACCACTGATGTAGATCTAACATTCATTAAAATAAACTGTATAGTTTCAAGCTATCATCTTTAAGAAAAACACTCGCAAAAAAACCCTTTAGAAAGGCACACTATATATTTAGCAAAAAGTATTTAAATAACCAAAGTGCGAAATAACATTGTTTATACAGGAAATGGAATTTTTTTCTTATAATTTTATAAAAACATATTGAAGACCGAAAATGATAAAAAAAAAGATAAACATTTTTCATAGTAACCATTTTTTATTCTTTTTCAAGAGCAACCTTCTGGAGAACGTCGCCCAACCAATATGGTGGCTATGACCCTCGGCTTGTAACCAAGTGGGTTCGAATCCCGAGTAAGACATGGTTGTATCTTCTTCGGGAAAGAAGTCGATCTTTCACCTGTAATGGATTCCCGTCTTGAAAGGAAAGCAGCGCACCCGTTCTTGTTATATGCTGGGATCAACGTCTGTAATAAATGTGTATATTCTTCTGTTGTATTGTATGTTTTCTGTTCTTCACTTATATTTCATATGTTCCCAGGATAAAAAACACACGTCAACAACTTGCTGGAGAACACATTTTTGGAGCAATAATTGCATAAACATATATTTCTAATTCTTAATATGTGCTAAAATATTATTTGAATTGTATCATGGATGGAAAGAAATGTGTAGGTTTTTAAATAACCAAATGAAAATCTATAAATAACTAAACGAAAAATATCCATAAAAATTTCCTTTCGTTGAACCAGTGAAAGGAGATGAAATGTGACATGAAGTCTAAAAAGAACAAGCGTAAATGGTGGAACTTTGCCACTGAAGTAACTATAAGACTTTAAGTAGACTAATAACATGTCAACTTAATACTATACATGTGGTATAATCTGAAAATGCTAAAATATTTTACAACAGATAAAACATCCGTATAACGACAAATACAGCAATTCCTTTTCCCCGGTACCCTTTAATCTAACTGCAACAAATGATATGAACTATCAAAAATGTTTAATTAACAGGATAAAATTCTGTGCAGTGAAATTCTTACAATCACTGAGCAAGGTTGCTTTTCAAAATAACCTTTTTTTTTTTACTGAATTCTTTTAATGATTCATTGTTATTTAAGGGTTGTTCACAATTGAGTCCTATAAAGCAATATGAACACACACACATCCAAACTAATAACTCTGATTCTTTTCCAAAAAAGGATTTGCAAGGTCTAGTCGAATCGAGCAACATCTGCAATAATTCACAACATTTATTTAAAGGCAATACGCATAAAACCATTGATTTTGTCAGCCTCTACTCTATTAATCAATATCAACCTAAACATCATACAAATTATGGAATTCCAGTGGCGCACACAGGAATTTTTCAAGGGAGGGGGGGGGACAGGTTCGAAAATCCACCATTCTCGTATCATACCTCAATACACCGCCCAACGTATTCTTTTGGTTTTGTAGATTGTCGGGAACAAAAAATAGTAAAAAATAATTAGCATTAATTAATATAATTAATTACCAATATTTAATTAAATTTTACGTTCTATATACATAGGATTATAATCAATCGAAGCAAAAATCAGGGGCTCCGGGGCCTTGTTGTAGCCAATCTGTCTGATATTTCTGCTGTGCCTGGCTTCTTTTCTGGCGTAATTTAAATTGCCCCTATTTAAATTCTTTTGCCGACTTTTTGAAGTCCTTCACTGAGAGGCATATTTATCTACAGTTATGTTCAGGGATGTCTTTTGGCATGGGACCAAGGCCTCGACTCAGCCTCAATAAGGGCATGATCATAATAATTTTTAATCGTCAAATGTTATTCCCAACCACACACATATTCTCCGAAGAACTGAAAATTTTAAATAATATGCCAACTGGCAACAGTTGGGTTATGGTATCTCTGTCTAGAGCTAGACTATGGGTTGGCAGAGCTCGGCTCTTTGCATAAACTGTTGTAGCTTTTCAGATTTCTACCCCTAATTATTAAAAAAACACTATACTAAAAAATGTTTGTTTCTCCTTTATCATTATTTATTGAAAAAAGCTATCTCGATCTGTAAATACATTTAAGCATTTGCCTGGTTGAAAGCAGTTATTTCTGCATTAAATATTTTCATGAATAAAGTTTGTGGAGAATTAGAGAAAATATTAGACTTATATATTTCTAAGCGAAAAAAATCCAACGTATTGATAAAAATGCTGCCGTGGGAAGATATAACAAATATTCCGTAAGGGGGGGGGGCGTTAATAATTCTATTTCAATCATTTTGTAGAACTACAAAAATAACTTGTTAGTCAAAAGTTTGTGAAGTGATATCTTCTTTAGGCGCGTTTTGCTGAAAAGTGAACTTGAATGAACGTCAGGTTCCGGTGTGTAACGCTTCTTCGGCTTTTTTCGTCTTTAGATGGAAATCATGTTTGGACAAGGTTGCACACCTCTAAAAAGAAATCACGTGACCAAAGGACGGACGTTTCCCATGGTTTTTGAGTAATACTCAGCCTTCCGTCTTGTTTGCTTAGATAGTTAGTTTATATTCCCACGTGTATTTATTACTCAGGATATATCAATAGGACTAATCATAAGGAAAGGTACGATATTTATATTGTATGAAAATGTCGAAGGGACAAAATATTTGAGACTTCTGGATAGAGGAAGTTTAAAAATGCTTACAAATATTGTCATGAAAATCATTTCAACACAACATTTTATTTTTAATTTGTTAATACCGAAAAGATTAGTGTCAAAATAACTTAAAGTTGATTGCCAATTATTTTGCTTTACAAGCATAACAGAAGCATATCTGGAATTGCATGAATTATGGAATGTCTTGCATTCGTTTCATTCATCATCTGTTAACTGTAACAAGGATAATTGAAAAATGAAGAAATTTAAAGCCAATTAAATTAATGTGTTTGCGTTTTATATATTTCCCTGTTTTATTTATATAAATATTCAATTATCGATTCATATATTATTCAACGTGCATGTACTTTTTTATAAATCATTTTTTATACTCTATTGAGAATGGGTGTAGCATTAAATACTACAGAATCGAAATTCAATTTAATTATGTCAAATGATCCAAATAAAAACACGACGAAGTACGGAGCAACGCTTGTTGGAGTTTTTTTTTAGATATATTTAAATAATTTTAAATCTAAAAATTTATAATTTATTTCAACTATCATAAATCTCTACTGTTTCTTTCTTAGAATACAATTAATTCACAAATATAATTGTATATTTGGCAAAAAATATTACTTTAGGTGAGTACAGACATATGAATAAATAATTTTATGACAATACTAATATCCTCTTGTTTTTTATTCACCGAACTAATCCCTGAAGTAACGTTACAAAATTTGAAGTTTTCACTTCCATCGCGCGTTTAGTCATAAGCACACACACACTTTTTTTTACTGCTTTGTTTAAGTTGGACAGGATTTTTGATGCCTCATATATTTTACATACTTATGTGTGTTAAGATACTATTTTTAAAAAAATATGTCTTAAGTATATAAAATATTTGTCACACGTATTTAAAACAATACACAAAAGATTTTGAGTCTATTTTTTTTAGTAAAATCTGAGTATAATTTCTTTAAAAAAAATTATGAAACTATGGAAATTTTTATTTTTTGCCTTTTTTATGCATAAAATTATTTTTAAAAAGTTGAGCATTAAAAAAATAAAATTAGGGGGTTAAATGCACAGGTATCCTGTATAGAAGTACAAAATATTTGGAACCACATAGTGCAGTTGGGTTTTTTAATTAGTGTTCGTGAATGCTTTTGAGAAGAAGTGAAAAAATTTTTAAAAAAAGCAATGTTTTCACATGTTACACTTATTAATATTTTTCTGTCTATTTTTTTATGCCTAATATTTTAATCATTTTTTAGAGTTACAAAAGTAATTTTAAATTCATAATTTTTTGTATCCTTTATGTTAGTTAAACATGAACTTAATTTTCGAGATCTCATGATACATATTGTCACTTCCGGTTGTACAAAAATTGTCATGAACCTTCACTGCTTAATTAATGATGAATTACAGGCAATAGGCATTCGACTATCAGCAAAAAATTATGAAAATAATATGAACGAATTGGAAATTTTTTTAATATCCTTCTGAGTGACATTTTGACTCATATTGACAGAGTAAATTTATTTTTTCAGAATAAAAATATGGATTTTTAATCGTTAATGATATATTGACTCTTTTGATTGTTACGAGTAAAAAGCCAAGAAAATATCCTTTATTAAGGACACTGGCGTAGCTAGCTCTGAGGGGGTCCCTTTTTAGATATGGGTTATTAGTGCGACTAGTTGCACATGTTGGGGCCCCGTATTATTGATACGGCGGTATAGCTACCCCTCCTGATTAAATGAGTATCAAAGTGTTTATAAGTGTGGAGGGCTAGGATAACTTTCCTTGAAGGAAATGGAGACACCAACTAAAAGTTTGAAAGCAGTTGATAGCTCAGCTCAAATAGAAATACTCAAGTAAAGGGTCTCACTTTTGTAATGAATGCACTGTAGAGATTATTAGCTTTGCTCTCTCGACTCGACACATAGCGTTGGGGATAGGAAAATCTTTAGAAAATAGGGATTTTTGAACAGGGGAAAAAGGAATTTGTGCGGACAGGAAGAATCCTAGATCATTGAATCGCAGGAAGAATCCGAGAAGTAATGCTATAGTAGTAATACGAATATGAGAGGAAAGGAATAAAACTTGATATTTCTTGATGCAACAAGGTTTCTATTAGTTTTTAAAGAAGCTTAAACGTTTCATAATTTTCTAAATACTTGACTTTTAGGATGATTAAATTAAATTTTATGTTTATGTGGTTTGAAATAGTATTATAGTTCTATAGATTTTGAAAGAAAATTTTTAAACATTTGATGCATTTTTGGAATGATATTTTTCCATTATCATACAAAATAAGTAAAAAAGGTGTGTGTAAATTCATCCCCAATAAATAAATTTTTGTTTTGGTGTTTCTCACAGAAGTTTCTATGGCAGGACAAAGGTCTTAAAAGTAATTAGTTAAAAAATGCTTCGTCCCAAAAATTGCTTAAAAACTAAATAAATTACCATTTGTAACAGTTCATAGCATAAAATTCGATATCTTTTTCTTTTTAAGCATTATAATTAGTGTTTATATAAAATTTTAAATTACTTGTATTTGTATTTTCATAAAAGAAAATATCCTATGCAAATGCTTCAATATAATGTACTAATGCTTCCATAATTTTCAACAATCCTAGTTTTAGTGTAAAAAAGTTGAAAACATTAATCTTCCTTATAAATACGAAATAACAGGAAGAATAATGCTGGAGAGTAGATACTGTAAAATTCTAATGGAGATGTACTCCTGCAGCAAATTTACATTTGAAGAATATATATTTTTCAGTGGGTAGGAATTAGAGTAGATTATACATATATTTTTTGAAGAGGATTTACTTATGATATAAAATTAGATTTTTTTTATGTATACATTTTTGTTTAATTAATATGGTTTATTATTTTAAAGCATTTCTCTTTTGAAAATTTAGGAAGTAAATTATTAGCCTACAAAAAAATGAATAAACAAGTTAAAAACAAGATTCTTTTCCCAAAAAAAGCAATTCAGTATATGAAGCAAGTTATCCAGTTTTAAATGTAATCCGCAGTCTTTTTCTTATATAACTCCCTTCAATTCTAATCTAAAATATTATTGAAGATGTAAGAAATAAGAACATATTTCTCTAGGAAAGTAGGTTGCATAAGATTCTAATGATGTATTTCTAGAATTTTACATAAAATTATGTTTGAGAAATTTTTTTTCTCCCTAAGTTATAATATGTACATTCTGTTTTCTTGAGTTGTACTTATAAAACATGTTTTTTACAAAAAAAATTTTGTGTTCTTATACGAAATTTAAAGGATTAAATCCTTGTAAAAGTATTTTTGAAATTTCATGAGATGAATTACTTGTCTTCAAATAAATAAATAAATTAAGGATATTAAATTTCGGAGACTTATTTCTTTCCAAAGTACAATGAAAAGTAACCAAGATTATATAGTATCTAAAGTAACTTTTTCAAGTTAAAAATCATTGATACTTTTCTCAATTTCATTCAGTGCTAATTTAAAATATTTTTCCCTGATGGAAATTTAATATAACTAATATGTATTAATATCTGACCTATATAATAAATATTTAAAAAAAGAATGAAAAAAAATATTTGGTTTATTAATAATTTGTGCAATTGGTTTAACACAAAAATAAGGTATTTAAAAGAAATCAAATTATCAATGTTTGTTTATAAACTTTGACAACCTGTGATTTCAGTACCTGAGAAAATACTATATTAACTGATATAGAGCAGTGATCTTCAAAATTTCAACTCACAAAATCCCTAGAACTTGAAGGTGCTTTCCTGGAACCCTTAGAACTAGAAGGTGTTTTCGTTGCACCCAATTCCATATACATACTTCAAAGAATATATCCCAAAAATAATATTTTAGGTAAATCAACATGTTATAGGTACTTAATGTTAAGGTAATTAAAAAAAGTATTGCATTTATTTTATTAAAAAAAAGTCTTATCTAATTTTTTTATAATAGTTTACTCATTAATAATATTAGTTTTCAATTCAAGTGTCACATACCCATACATTATATTTAGTAACTGGGATATATGCTAGTATTTTTTACACGAACTTTCGAAGTTTTGTGGTCTATTGAGATTAAAAGCAATCGCATTAAATGTGTGTTCCGAATTTCATTTGTTTTTGTAGTCATTTCTTACGTTGAGAAATATATTTCACTTGAACATGATGTTTTGAATGGCATTAAAATGTTTATTGCTGTGTGAGAAATCATGTGTATTTTGCAACCTAAAATTTAACAGCTGTTCTTTCTTAGATTTTAACATCAACTCTGTAGATAATTTGTTCCTTTTCCCTCATTATAGTGGCCACGGTAGCCTAGTGGTCAAGGTATTGGATCGTGGCTGGCATGTCACGAGTTCAAGCCAAGTACCACTAAAGACCCGCCATGTAGGGGTACGATGCACATTAAATCTGTCGAGGGCTTAAACGTCCTCCCATCGGAGTGGTAGCTAGGAGAGGGGAGTTCCAGCTCAGGTGTCGTCCTTGACCATAGTTCAAAATTACCAGCACCGTCGCCAAAACCCTCATGTAGCAGAACAGTGCAACGTTAATATTCGCTCACTCCACCATTGTAGGTGTTGTTTTCCACAAATGTAAAAAGGTGTATTTTTCATTAGAAAATATTTTGTTTTGCAAGACATTGTGCTGATTAATGAGTATAAAATTCTCGTGGAACCCGAGATAGTAAACAACACAATATTCACAATCCAGTATAGGAAGTATATATAAATATAAAACACATTTTAGTATTCTTTTATTATAATAAAAGTTTTAAAAGTGTTGAAAATAAAGTTATTATATAAGAATAAAATTTTCAGTTTTAATGAATAGGATAAGCTTTAGATATTTGTAACTGTACAAACTTCATAAAGAAGAAGAATCTCCATATTTTGTATACATATTTGTTTCTTCTCGATTTTTTTATTGACTTTTGGAACCCCAGGATACTGTGGAACACAGTTTGAAGACCACTGATATAGAGTAAAAAATATCGCGCTGAATGATTTCTAATACTTCTGTAGCGATTTTAATGTATTATCTTTCAAACAAGGGTAAATATAATCTATATTTTTAATTCTTAATAACTTAGTTCACATTCAATTTTGTACTTATTTTTTAAAGTTATGGTAACCTGAAAAACTTTCATGAATAATTCATAAAAGTTATTCCAATATATTAATTAAAATTATTTATGTAATGTAATCCAGTAAAATGAAAAATTTCATGTACAAAAGAAATTTTTGTTTCAAACAAAATTTCAACACTATATATACACAAATATAATTAACATCCATAATATTACTACAATTAAAATGAATATTAATTAAAACAATTATACAAATGCAACAATGTCCATTGAATACCCACTAACAAAAATTGTTTAAAAGACTAAAATTATAAATACATTTAGCCTAATAAAAAAAAACATCAGCTAGTATCTCAAACAAAATTCTTATAAAATAAAAATAAATTAAAAAAGTACCCTGAAAAAATAAGTCAGGAATGTATATAATCCATATTTTTGTTTGGTTTGAAATTTCCAACAAAGTACCATAACAAATATTTTTATATTCAAATTAATATCTAATGTACAAAAAAAATGACATTCAGTTATAATTATTAACCTTTCCATTTGGTATAAAGTTGTACAAGATAACAGTTTTCGGCCTCTATCACTAGTTTTCCAAACATACCTTTTATAAACTGTGACACTCATCTTGTAAATAGTATACATTTTCTCATTTCAAAGTTCTAAACCAGATATTTACATACATTTGAGTAGTATGACTTATTTTTTAATATATGTCAAATGCATTACCCCTTGCACAGTATTTTTCACTCCTTTCATTTAAATATTCCCTATATACTTGAAAATGTAAGGCAGATTTCTGAACTTCCAAGGTGTAAATATGAAATGGTGGAAACCAGGATAAAAGAGCAACACACAGGTACACAAAAAATTAAATATTATCAATTACAGCACATGAAGGTGTAGATAATTTTTTATCCAAATTTAACTATAACTAGAATCAAGATTTTGGTATAACAGAAATTCACTTTGAAGATCAGATGTTTGCACATTTAACATAATTAGGTTTGATGAAAAATTCATGGTTCTATAAAAAGATACTATTTATTAAATTACAAACACAATTAAGACTGTCTTAACTTGTATTATAACTGTTTTAATCAGAAACGCACGAGAATTAGTTGCCCTTTATAAAGACAAATAAATGCAAGGTTAATATAAAATAAATTACTACAGAAGATTAAATAATGTTCTCCTGAAAAGAGAAAAATATATTAAGACTAGCTGGTACACCCATACTTCGCACGGTTGAACTGAAAAATTAAACACAGATTGAAGGATAAAGAAGTTTTTAATGAGTTAATTTTACGTGAATTGCAAATTAAACAAAAAGAAAAGCTTTTTGCATATCTCAGCTAAACAAAACAAAAAGAAAGAAAGAAAAAAACACCTTTGTTAAATTTTAAGTATGTAGATCTAATAGCTAATAAAAAGGATTTTTTTTTTATTTATTTATAACTCCCCGTAACACTCTTGAGGGTTGATTTTTGAAAATACCTTCTTAAGCTGATCTCTGCTCAGCAAAAGTAACACATTGTTAAAAGTTTTGTGTAATGAACGCTTAAAACAGGGTAAATAATTTATATCTGAAAGTGTAATACATTAATATTACTTTCTGTTGTATTTATTTTATGTTAAAATTGTAATATTCGCAAGCAACGGCGTTTCTTAAATTATAATGGCGATTCAATGAAAAACATAGCGAAATGCTAACGATAGAGTCAAGTTGGCAAATGTCTAGCTACTTTCATAGCTCGAGCTTTATTAGAGCTTTGTAAGACCCGCCATGTAGGGGCACGATGCACGTTAATACTTTATACACCACATTATGATTTACTGCAATTTTTTACAAACAAAATTTTTTTTTATCACTACATTGAAAATTCAGGGATATACATAAACAAAATACTCCACTTTGGGAAATGTAATCCCTTAGAGCTAATAAATTAACGATATTCCCCTGTAAAATTAATTATATACACCGTTCACTGATAATAAATAGTCAAATCGTTT
The DNA here is from genome assembly GCA_019973935.1 of Trichonephila clavipes. Lineage (NCBI taxonomy): Eukaryota > Metazoa > Arthropoda > Arachnida > Araneae > Nephilidae > Trichonephila > Trichonephila clavipes. The sequence continues at coordinate 221,394 of BMAU01020907.1, read as the reverse complement.
ACTAAGGTCTTCATTAACATCAAAAACATAAGACACTTAAATTTTGACATAAAATATTTTTTTCGGGACAAAAATAATAATCTTTGCAATCCGCTGAAAACCCTGTCAGCTGAAAACGCAATATCTGCTGCAAAACTATTCGCCTTCCCCGCTAAAATACTCATCATAGAACCCATGCTGCCATATATCTAGGAAGAGTGGATTTCAAAGAATATTCCTACTAAGTATTAGTAGAACATTCCTTCTAAGTTGGTGTGGTGTGGTAGTTGGGAGAAGGGAGTGCCAGCTCAGGTGTCGTCCACGTCACTTGACTATGGTTCAAAATTACGTGATCCGTTGCCAAAAGCCCTCATGTAGCTGAACAATGCGACGTTAATATTCACTCACTCACTCCAAAAGTACAGTACAATAGTTATAATTATTTTTATACTTAAAAATGCAATATCTGTCTATTCAATTAAAAATATAGCGTTATAATTAACTACTAACCACAAACAAATTTTGAAAATTAGTCCAAATGATGTAGTGTGAAAGAGAAAGCTCATTTACTTTTAAGTTCCAGAACCGATAAAAGCATTTATTTTGAAAAAAGATCAATTTCTTACTACCAAATGTGCATAATAAAATCATAAAAAAACCATTCAAATAAAGAGAGATTTATAACAACCTCTCCCTTCAAAAGTTAGTTTTATTCTGAAATAAAAAAAACTAGGATTTATGCTAATCACAGGAATTAATTGGAAGCGAGCAGCTTGCGTAGCCAAAACAAAAAGGGTTTGATAGATATATGCTGACTTGGGCTTTTTTGCAGCGCACGCCAGAATTGCTTGCAGATGGCAGAGTTTTTTCCTACTTATTTGACAAATATCGTTATATTTTGGACACTTCACACTATATCTTTATAAATTATAGCCTATGTGTTATTCTGATGTATAAGCTTTATTACTGTAAAGTTTCATTAAAATCCATTCAGTTGTTTTTGCGTGAAAGACGGCCAAACATCCTCACATACTTTGGCAATTATAATATATATCTAGATTATAAGTTTGATTCTATTTTTATTACTCTAAAAATTGGAAATTATAAGTGATTGTCACCAAAAAAATATTATAAATGATAATGCAACAGTATTTTTTTTTTACATCTGAAATGTTAGACTTCTCTTTAATAAGTTATATTATTTTTTTCTTTAATATCACAACACAAATCAAATATTATAAAAAGAGTAAAAAATAAAAACAATCAATGGTTGATGGAAACATTTTGTGTATAAACTAGGTTTGAAGAGCTTTTGTTAACTGTAGTTTTATTCAAAATTATTTTTATTTACATGCATTCTTTTGAACCAGTTCTTGCTTTTATGGGATTTAGAAGTAAATGTAAACCACAACATTAATTACTCTTTTTGAGAGATAACATACTCTACTTCTCATGTCATTAAAGAGCTATGTTTACATTTTGTGGTAGGCCTCATATAATTTGACATATTAACATAATTCAGAAAGATTCAGAATTATTTAATACTTATTTAATACTGATCAAGTAGTTTGAGACCAAAAAAGAACTTAAAATAACTATAGAAATTTTATTTAAAGTTCCTTTTTTAGATTGATTGAATATTAACGTCGCACTGTTCAGCTACACGAGGGCTTTTGACGACGGACCACGTAATTTTGAACCATGGTCAAGTGACGTGGACGACACCTGAGCTGGCACCCCCCTCTCCTAACTACCACACCACACCAACGGGAGGACGTTTCAGCTCTCGACAGATTTAACGTGTATCGCTGCCCTACACGGTGGGTCTTTAGTGGTACAGGGCTCGAACCCGTGACAAAGCAAGCCACGGTCCGATACCTATACCACTCGGCTACCGCGGCCGTTCCTTTTTTAGAAGACCATACGTAAAATATTTGAATTATTAGTGTATCTAAATTGTAAAAAAAAAAAATCTTTTCTAGAAATAAAGAGCACTACATTAAAACACAGAATGTGTATTTAAATTAGTTTTCATAAACTGAAATTTTATTATGAATAATTTAGTTTAAGACTGCTTTTAGTTATACCATTTGAAATTTCAAATGATACTTAAGCTTCTCTACCACGTCAAGGTAGCAGCCACAGAAAAGTGCATACAGTTGGACCTCTGCAAATAAGTATCTTTAGGATAGGGAACAAAATCAACTTCTGAGAAAATATATTAAAGTTTTTGTCTGTAAATCACTTGCAATATTTAGAACTAAACATGACTGAACTTAACTATGACAACTATTTTAATGGGGAAGTGATAGCAAATAAGATAAGAGTTTATTCAATTAAGAAATCTTTACTTTAAGTTGTTTTAATATTATTACTATTCAGACTTTAAATTTATGCATATAACCAGGTTATTTTTACAGTTACCCATTTGCAAAAATTCAAATGTATTCTTTTTTTATTTATTTAAATCAACTATTATAAATACATTGTTAATCTGGAGATTTCACAGTATGTGGATCTAAAACCTACAGTAAAAATGAACATATATATTGCACATTACATACTAGCCAGGAATTTAAATATATAGACTTAAAATTTTTTAATGCCTTTTTATGAATCAGGAACTCTATAGGAATGACCTATAACTGCCTGCAATAAAAAGGAACATACATGTATTGCATATACGCATAAATCATTAGGAATTATTAAACGCCTTCTAGTTAATCAGCATTGCACTATGATCTAAAAACACCTACAGTTAAAAATTTCATATATTGCACATGGATACCTGAAAATTCTAAAATTATTTTATCAGATTAACACCTCTTTTAATTTCCAGTCATTTTATCCAAAAATAATAATATTAAAACCGAAAATTCGTCTTTATACAGATTTTGCTGTCAAAAACAGACTCGTTGATACACTTTGACATTCTTCTTGGGTAGGTTTTCTCAGGGCCGATCCTAGGGTGTCGGCCGCCCTCGCGCGAAGACCTAATGTGCCGCCCCTTTGCAGAATTTTTCATATTTTGACTAATACTTATATATTTAATTACTTATTGCAATACTTATATATTTAATTAATTATTGCTATACTTATATATTTAATTAATTATTGCAATACTTATATATTTAATTAATTATTGTAATACTTATATACACTGCTGGACAATTGCTAAGGACGGATAACACTACCATCCACAGCAACCACAAAATGAAAGGAAGCAAAATGTGGAAAATTAGAATAAGTGCGGGATATTAGTAAAAAGAAGTATGAGTATATGCAAATTTTTTTCTACGTCTGTTCATCACGTGATAGCGTTCATAAGAGCTTTAAAGATTTTGACGCGTGTGGACAGTTGTTGTTTCAAGTCAAAGTTTTACAGGAAAGATTTAATAGACGAACTTAAAATTTTTGACATGTCTTCCCGACATCACATAGATGATTTTGTGCGTGGCCGAATTATTGGAAAGATCGAAGGGCGAAAAATAACAGATATTGCCAGGGAGTTCGACATCGCTCACAGCGTTGTTTCACGGCTGTGGAAGTCATTTAAAACTACTGGAATGTGTAGTAGACGGCACGGGGGAGGTCGTGTTAGAAGTACGACGCCTGCAGAAGACAGATATATCGTCCTATCAGCAAAAAGGAACATGCGCACCACAGCTCAGCAGGTGGCAAATCAGTTTCTTGCTGCCTCAGGAAAGCAGATCTCCCAAAAAACTGTTGCCAGACGTTTGAGGGGAGGAGGACTATACGCACGCAGACCTATTGTGTGTGTCCCATTGACCAGACAGCATCGTACTGCCCGTTTGCAATGGTGTCGTGAGCATCACAATTGGACTGAACAGGACTGGGCATGCGTACTATTCTCAGATGAGAATAGGTTCAGTCTGTCATCGGATTGTAGACGCCAACTGATCTGGCGCGAGAGTGGTACTGCTTATCGTCCAGAAAATATCCAGGAAAAGGACTGATATCCAACATGCAGTATCATGGTGTGGGCCGGCATCATGATCAATGGCCGCACGCGCCTACATGTGGTTGCGAATGGGACTATGACGGACCAACGATACATTGATGAAGTTCTACTTTCTCATGTTCGTTTTTTCCGTGATGCTGTGGGTGATAAATTTGTTTTTATGGACGACAACGCAACATGTCATCGAACACTCGCTGTTCAGGATTGTCTAGACAGCGAGGGTATTCAACGTCTCGTATGGCCAGCGCGTTCTCTAGATCTAAACCCCATTGAAAATGTGTGGGATGCTTTGGGAGGCAAGTTGCTGGTCGAAACTATCCTCCGACAAACAAGAACACCCTCATCCGTGCACTCACAGAGGAATGGGATAAATTGCCTCAACAGCTGCTGGATAATGTTGTGCAAAGTATGGTACGACGTGTGGAATGTTGCATCACACTCCACGGTGGACATATCCCGTACTGATACCTTTCTTTAAGGTGCCTGCTGACTTTTAGATGCATTGTTCCATTTCTCCGTACGCAAATCAAATGAACATTTTTTTTCTTTCAGATGTTTCACAGCTTTTGTACTTTCCAGAACAATAAATATTCTTTATTCTAATGTCTGAACAATGTGGCAACTATATTTTATCCTACTAGGCCTCATGTCTCGCTTAATTTTATTCTACATAGCAATTTGTGATTCGTCCTTAGCAATTGTCCAGCGCAGTGTATTTAATTACTTATTGCAATACTTATATATTTAATTACTTATTGCAATACTTGTATACTTACTTATTATAATGCTTAAGGTTATAAACTCATCTACCTGTATAAGAGTAAAAAGTAAAGCATTAGTAAAAATGTAACTAAAATTTGAAGCGCAAAACTTTATTTTTTAGTCAGCTAATGGGTTCTGATCGCAACAAAATAATAAAGCAAAAGTATTACCTTTGAAATAAAAATAGACATTTTATAATTAAAAAAGCAAAATAACAGTATTTATTCAGAAAATATAATCTAATAAAAAAGTACTAAAGCATAAATCTCGTAAAACGAAAAGTATATAAATCAGTTTTCTACAAAGACTACTTAATAATTAATTATAAAATAACTTTTCTGGCTTTCTGAGAAGCAAATTTGTGAATAATTTTGGGGACATCAATTTTTTTTACAAAATAACTTTTCTGGCTTTCTGAGAAGCAAAATTGTCAATAATTTTGGGGAAATCAGTTTTTTCAGAAATTTCGGGTTCAATAGTGAATGTTTCCATATATGAAAGCCTTTCTTGAGTAGTATTCCTAAAAACTCTTCTAAAATATATGTACCTTATTACCAGTAGTGCTCACACATCTAATAACAAACTTTATTTGTTCTTTGTAAATAATATCTGGAGTAGAGTTAAGACTTATAGTGTAAATTTTGCTTTTTTTGACAATGCATGTTATCTCATTAAGAAAAGATTCGACTAAAATAGTAAGTATTTCATTTTGAAAATGCCGCCCTAAGAAGTGTGAAATACGTGCTTTGTTATTTTTGCATTTACTGACATTATTAAGGTGTCCTGAAATACCTGGATCAAATTCGACCAATATCTAAACTGCCTTTAAAAAATCAACATTATCTCAACTTGGTACTAGTTCCTCTGAATACCAAACTTTGGCTAAAAATTGTACTTCAGCAATCTTTCTTTCAATGATGGCGCGTCATCGCTTTTTTCCCCCAGCTTCAACAGTACAGTTTTTTTTCAGTCTTGCCTTTAATTCTCCCCACGATCTTATACAGTTTATGTGTTTTAGAGTATTTTCGTGGTTATTACAATAATTAAAAAATACATTTTATTTCTCATTCTAATGAAATTCTATCTTTTAGCTTCCTCAAAAATGTCATTTCAGGATATTTTGGATAACATATAAATATTAACACGTGCAATCTTATTTGAAAATAAATTTATAATAATTCTGCTTTATTTATCTCTCTTTAAATTAAAAAAAGAAAGTAAACATTGAAATAACTGACCTATTATTGACCTAATTCCCAAACTTTAAATACTTCGAAAGAATTTTTAAGAAATGCCTTTTCGATACTTCGATCAGCAATAACACAATTACTTATAAGCATGCATATATCTATAATTGCAGCATAATATTACTAAATTTCCCTTGATGCATAAAATAAGAGAGTGAGAGGGAAAATCACATAAAAACACATGCGTTATATTGACTTAACATGATTCAGAAAAATGATTCATAATTGATGATTTAGGGAAAAAAATAATAATTTACTATAAACAAGTCAAATGAACCGCATGAAGAATGAACAGTAATGAAGGATACGCATGTATCGTGTTGGAAGTGGAAGCTGCCTTATGAAAAAATTTAGCGCGCATCAATTAATATTATTTCGATTTAATCCAAAGATAAAATTTTACAAACCATGTACTCTTAACTATAACCATGGATACGTATGTACAAAATTATTTCATTGACATTAAAATTAACTAGTTTTATTCTAACTCAGTGATCCTTTAAGTTAAAATCGTATGCACTTATGTGAATTTATTTATTACATAAATGTATACACATATACTAACAAAAGAGATTTTTTGAAACCAAATGTACTATTTTTATAGTCCACTTTTTCATGAAGGTAAATGCAAAAAAATATTCCTAAATAGTTTATTTTAATAGGGTAAAAATATAGAAGTACCTTCAAATAGGGAACCTTGTGTTTGACACAATATGCTCTAGAGCCAGAAATTTAAAACCACCTGACCAGACATTGGGTGTTTTGTCATTTAATGCTAAACAAATTAATTTAATTAGATATTCAAGTCGTATTAATCTTTAAAATTACACATAAAATGAATACCTTAGTCACAGTTTTTTTTTAATTTGAAGTTCATGAAAAATGAAAATTCTTAACAGAAAAAAAAAAACTTAATTACTGTATAAATATTTTAAATGAGCAATGAAATTTTATGAAAACTTACTTAATTGAACTTACAGAAATTTATTGAAAATATTCCGTTGGACGGACCTTTTTGAAAGCCTGTGCATTGTGTCCACCTAAGCTAGCAACTTTATTTCTTATGTAAACCAAAGGAAAACGCGCCTCCACGAATTGCAATGGCTTTATTACATGTTCTATTTCATCTTTAAATCGGAGCGCAGAGTAAAACAATGTAATTTTTTATTTCTCTGTTCATTTCCTCTTTTAAATTATATTTATTTATTAGGACAGCACTAAATGTAATTTACTTAAAGAGATACACAAACTTGTCTTTAAAATCTTTAAAAAAAAGAAGAAACTTTTTTCAGTGTCACTTAAATAGAATGTCTCATAATAAGAGGTAAATACATGCGATTCATATTCAAAAAGACCGGTAGCAATATTAATTGTGCCTTATTCGGAAGTGTACCTTACAGGAGGAATTTGTATATTATTTTAAGTCTTAAAAATACAAACTAATTCGAAATTAAAAACATAATTACCTGTTTCTATTTCAAGAGAGCTAAATGTAAGAGATTAATTGTGCCATTTTTAACAAACCATTTTTTTTTTTTTTTTGAAAACGAGTCTGTGGATGGTAGAGATTAAAAATATTTATTGTAACTTTAAATAACAACATTCAAGACAAAAATGAAACAGCTTTCGTGGCTCGTTATCTTCTAAAAATTCTTATTGTCTTTGTCCCCATTTAGTTAGCTGATACCGGACATCCCGTGGGTGGAAATAATGTCCTTTTTAACCCACTCGGGATGAGAAGAAAAGTTACAGAAGAAAATAAGAAAACAAATGACATGATTTAACATACACAACAGCCTTGAATCCTTCAGGGTTCGGTTCAACACATAAGAAAACTGACTTTAAACGTACTGAGTACAGAATAAGAAAATAAGATACATGAAATGAAATACCAGATTCACATTGCTAGATACAAATATATAACTGGAAATTTCAAAAAGATAAATCTAATATATATTTAAAAATAAATTCTGTGAGAAAGCCCGTCAAATATTTAAATGGGAACGTAAATGCACGCAATTTTTTTTAGAGAGATATTTATAAATCAGAAAAATGAACAAAATAGCTTTTTAACAAACATATTTTTTAATTCTACAGAAAAGCAGAATTTTGAAGAACTACAACTTGCCGAACGCTACTCTAAACAAAATATTGTTTTGTGCACTTTAGTCACCCTTAAAGTAGTAATACCATATACGATAGGTAATCATTTGTACTTGTATCCCGAGGTGTAAGAAATCGCAACGCAGCGTAATTTTTATTTTTTAAAAAAAGAGTTAGTCATTATACACTCATGTCCATAAATTAAGGATAATGAAGTTCAGGCAAAGAAAGAGACAGAAGCAAAATAAATTTGACTTATTTGAAGTCTACTTATTAAACACACACAAAAGATAAAGAGCAAAAAAGTGCTATATGTTTGACATAATTAATAAAAATTGCGATTTTTACTACCTGGAGCAAATTTCAAAAACGAACCTATTTACAAAAAACAGTATAACATGGTTAGTATGATGGTTAATACGGAGTATGTCTCCCGGACGATGCAATACAGGCCTTACAACGCCCAGGCATGCTGAGTATCAAATTATCAATCTGATCTTGAGAAATATTACACCACTCATCAACCAATGCCCTCCGAAGTTCCGGTAGACAGGTGGGAGGGGGTTGACGGGATGCAATTCGTCGGCCAAGCATATCCTACACATGCTCTATTGGATTCAAGTCCGGTGAGTATGCTGGCCAATCTATACGGGTGATATCCTCCGATTGAAGGCATTCGTCTACAATGTTTGCACGGTGAGGACGGGCGTTGTCATCCATAAACAGAAATTCAGCACCCATGGCGCCCCGAAACAAACGTACATGTTGTTCCAGAATGACATCCAGATAATGTGGTCTGTCATCGTTACACTCTGAACATGTAGATCAGTTCTGGAACCAAGGATAATTCCTCCCCAAACGCGAGCCACCCTGCCCCACCGTAACGGTGTCGTTCGATGGTGTTCTCTTGGTGGTAACGGGTACCTGGCGCTCTCCATATTAAAGTCCGGTGAGAATCAGACTTCAAACTAAACCTGGACTCACCGGAAAACATCACACAAGACCACTGTTGTGGTGTCCACAATGCATGCTCTCTACTCCAGGTTAATCGCAGGCGACAGTGAGTTGCGATAAGTGGAACACATCTGACAGGCCTATATACGAGCATATAGACCAATGTGACCTAAGCGTCTGTACACGGTCTGCCTTGAAACTGTCGTACCGGTAGCTGAAGAGAGCTGACGAGACAGGTCTGATGCTGTGCTCCGTCTGTTTCTTTTGGCAGTGACTGCCAAATGCCGGTCCTCATTCGGCGTTGTAACTCGGGGGCGATCTGTGCTGTAACATCTACACACATTACCATCATCTTGGAATCATTGCCAAAGCCTGGAGATGACACTCTGGGCTATTCCAAGTTCCTCGGATACTTCCAGTTGGGTACGTCCACATTCTAGTTGTCCAATAATTCTACCGCGTAAAAAATCATCCAAATGCTTCCTTTGTGCCATAACTAAACGGTTATTGCACTGAAAGGCTTTTAAGGCGCTTGTGAACAATTTTACTTCTTTGCCACCATTCCTTATATACCCCTCTCTTACCCTCTCGTCATTGTGACGTACTATCCGCGCCATCTGGTGGTTTCCTGTAATTTGCATATACTTCTTCAAGATGTGTGTGATAATTCTACACACAGGTGAAATTATTATTTTAGAGTTCGATTTCTGTGTGATTCTGAATTATCCTTAATTTATGGACATGAGTGTATATACCAGGGATGGCGAACCAATGGCACGCGTGCCAATGATGGCACGCGACCGAATATTTTGGGCACGCCATCGATGAAAAACGATTTGCATTTTAGCTTAAATAATTAAGTTTACTATGAAGTATAAGTATTATGAACAAACGCGAGTGATCCGTCGCGACGCCGACAAGTCGGGGCGCAGACTCGTTTGTTATGTCTTGAGTAAATACTTCGTATATTATAAATTGCTAATGATGCAAAGTTTATCTACGCATAGTGTGTGTATGTAACTATTTCTAAATATATTCCAGTTGATTAAAAAACATATTCTAACGTTTACATTAATAGTTCAGCTTGTATATACATCTAATTTATTAATGTGATCTAATTCTTGTCTTGTAAGTCTAATTGGTAAAATAACTTTCACTGCTTTATTTTTAAAAATTTTAATGACCTGAGACAAAAGCGAAAGAGCAGACACTACAGAGATCTCGTACAAGCACTCAATTTTCTAAAAACAAATAAATCTGCCCATGAGCCCGCAGTCGTGGGCAGTCAGTAAAAAGAGTTTTTGGTGGCGGGGGGAGGAATCAGGCGAGAGCTCATTGAATAGTCAATTTCCTCGACACAACTGTACATTTAAAGTTTTGTGTTAAATTTACGATTTTTAACTGCTATTTAACATGGCTAGTTCAACAACAAAGAAAAAAAAAAGTGCAAGATAGTAAGTGTAGCAGAGAATTTCAAACTTGGCGGGCTGAGAAATATGGCATGATTAATAAAGGAGACAAAGCGGTGTGTGTTTTATGTTCTGGAACAGAGGTATGCAGAACATCGTCTGTAAAACGGCATTTTGAAACAAATCACAAATCCTTTTGTGAAAAAAGCGAACCAGAGCAAAAAGAATTAATTGCAAGTGCAATAAAAGACAGAAATAAACAGTCGATGTCTACGTTTAAATATGTAAGCAAAAATTGTCACACAAGTGCGGCAAGTTACTCGGCTGCAAATGCCATTGCTCGGCACAGTAAACCTTTTCAAGAGGGAGAGTTTTTGAAGGAAGCTTGGTTGGCATGTGCGCCCTCACTTTTTGATGATTTTGATAATAAAGATAAGATAATTCAGCGCATCAAAGATGTTCCTCTATCTAGAAACACAATGAAATATAGAATCTTGAAATTGGCAGAAAATGTTACAAATCAACAAAAAAATGACATTAACTCCGCTCCTTTTATATTGCTATGTCTTGACGAAAGTATTGACATTACTAAATCGGCCCGTTTAGCTGTCTTTGCTCGATATTGTGTAGGAAACATCATTAAGGAAGAATTATTTGCGATAACATCGTTGTTAACAACTACAAAGGGCACAGATATTTGTACGGCAATAAGAAATTCGCTTGCTGAGAAAGAAATTGATTTGAGAAAAATTGTTTCAGTAACCACTGATGGTGCTCCAAATATGATAGGTAAAAAAAAAATGGTTTCATTTCTTTATTTAAAACAGACGTAAGACATTCGGTTCTTGAATGCTACTGCATTATTCACCAACAAGCCTTGTATGCAAAGAGTAGTTTAACATCTCTTGATAATGTAATAACTTTAGTCACAAAAATACTCAACTTCATATCGTCGCAGGCTTTAAATAAACGAAAGTTTGATGCTTGGTTGGATGAAGTCAATTCGGTGTATAATGGCTTACTAATGTATAACAATGTTCGCTGGTTGAGCCGCGGGAACGTACTTCAAAGATTTGTTGATTGCTTGGAAGAAATCAGACTGTTTCTACAAAATGAGAGCAAAATTGAACAATACCCACAGTTGATGGATATTATGTGGCTTTTAAAATTGATGATTTTTACAGACATTGCCAACATTTCAATGAATTGAACATAAAGCTTCAAGGCCCGAATAAAACAGTTATCGTCATGATGGATCTCATTCGCGCTTTTGAAGCTAAACTATATGTTTTCAGAAACGATATTATTACAAAAAACTACAAGTACTTCCCAAACTTGAAAAATATCAAAGATTTAGATGCCCAAGAGAAACGAAATGAAGAAAAAGTTATTGATGACTTTATTTCCATAATGGATTCTTTAATGAAAGAATTTTCAGCGAGATTTTTTCAGTTCAAGGAATTATCGGAAACGTTCAAATTTATTATGTACCCTGATGTGATTTCGTTTGATAAACTGAACTTGTCTCAATTCGATTGGTTGGAAATTGAAGAACTTGAAATGCAGTTGATTGATTTCCAGTCTAGTTCAATATGGATTCAAAAATTTATTGAAACAAGGAAAAAGTTGGAATTGATTGAAGTAGAAAGATTGACAAGCAATATAAGTAAAAATACCAGTAACGAAATTTTGGAAACATGGAACTCGATTCCAGACGCATTTAACTGTTTGAAGAAGTTGGCGCATGCTATTTTAACCATATTTTCATCTACCTATGCCTGCGAGTCATTATTTTCAGAGATAAATAACATCAAAGACTCGCTTAGAAACCGTTTAACAGACGACTCAAATTCAGCATGCATTCTACTAAAAGTAATATCTTATAATTCTGATACAAGTTATTTGTCATCTAATCTACAACAGCAGAAATCACACTAATGTTATTTTAATTTAAATTACAAGTATAACCAGTGGCGTAACGTGCACCCCCCGAATCGCGGGGGTCCAGGGTTATAAATGGGCCCAAAGCCTGACTGACGCAAGTGCCTACCCTTTATAAAATTCAACATGGGGGCCCCAAACCTGACTTTGCAGGGGGGCCCAAAAGTTCTCCGTTACGCCACTGAGTATAACAAGTATAACTAATTACAAGTATAACTACTACTATACAGTGCAAAATGTATTTTTTCGTATTAAATAAAGAATTTTGATTTGTTCGTATTTAGTTTTATTAGTTACTCAATAATCACAAGTCAAAATTATTTGATGGCACGCCTATAACTCATTAAACGTTTTTTTAGAAAAAATTGCACGTTGACCCAAAAAGGTTCGCCACCCCTGGTATATACACTCAGGAACATTGAAAATAGCGACCCAAGAAGGAAGCTAAGTACAATCGCGAAACTTTGCAAATAAGTACAGCGTAATGTTATATGCAAATGATCCAAGTTTTGTGCCAATACGCATGCTCATACACCGCCGAGGTGGCGCTACAGTCAGGAAGAGGGTACTATATAAGTCAGCGCAAATTCGAAGATTCATAAACGTGACGATTACCCACCGATCGTAGGAAGACTTTGGTAAGCGAAACATGTCGGGTAAACGTGCTAGAAGACATTTCTCACAGTTAAGCGAGTTTGAGAGAGGCCTGATCATTGGGATGAAAACTGCAGGCTGGTCGACGTGGCGTGTTGCTGGCCAGGTGGATCGTTCGGAGTGTGCCGTTAGAAATTGTTGGGAGCAGTGGACACGAGAAGGTACCCACGCGCGGAAAACCGGGTCTGGAGCGACCAGGAAGACCACGAGGAGAAAGGATCGAAGGATCGCGCGGCAAGCACTTGTGGTCCCCACAGTGACTACGAGAAGACATAGGCGTAGCAATTGTTCCACAAACAATTTCCAGACATCTTGCAGAAGCAAATCTTAAATCCAAGCGCCCTTTCCGTGCACTCCCTTTAACACCGGAACATCGGCAACTGCGTCTACAGTGGTGCCAAGCCAGATCAAAGTGAAATGTAACAGATTGGCAAAAGGTTATGTTTAGTGATGAATCCCGGTTTGTTTTGGGGACAGATGATAACCGTGTACGGGTGTGGAGGCGCCCTGGTGAGCGGTACAATTGCCCCCACACTGTTGCACGTCTCACTGCCCGCACAGCTGATGTAATGGTCTGGGGGGCCATAGCCTATGATAGCCGGTAGACTTTAATTGTGATGCGTGGAACCTTAACGGGCCAACGTTACGTTGATGATATTCTTCGACCCCATGTAGGACCTTTCCTAAATGGTCTCCCAGGGGCAATTTTCCAGCAAGATAATGCTCGTCCGCATACAGCAAGAGTTGCTCAAGACTTCCTACGTCATTTTCAGTCTCTTCCATGGCCGTCCCGATCCCCCGATTTGTCCGCTGTAGAGCACGTGCGGGATCAGCTAAAACGGCAGATGCCATCGTGTCACTCTGTACATGATTTAGAGTTGGCTGTTCAAGATTTGTGGGTCCATCTGCCTCAGAACAACATAAGGTGTCTAATCAACTCAATGCCGGACCGTGTGGCGGCATGTATTGCAGCTGGAGGTGGTCCAACGCGCTTTTGAAGTTGCCCAGTATTTGTGTCGTTGCACACACTGTATTCGTTTAATTGTCTTGTTTTTGAGATCAAGTGAATCTCTCATCTGTGTCATTATGTGTAGTAAATTTCATTTCAATCCAATGCTTTCTTCTTGGGTCGCTATTTTCAATGTTCCTAAAAGTGTGTATACAAATTTTACTTGCAGTAGTCGGCATTTTTATTCCGTATAAAATAAAACTCCAGATATTTAAATAAGGTCCAAGGTTTCCAAAGCAAAAACAATAATACAGAAAATATTTTCAAACCAATTTTTTCATAACAAAAAAAAGTATTTTTCAAATTCGGTCCAAATTCCGCCTCTAAAAGTTGCCGCCTCAAATATGGGTCCAGTTTTCCCAGCCCTAGGACTGCCCCTGCTGCTAACATAGAGACAACAGTAAGCAAAATGAAGGGCCAAAGGGATTAGATCATATGAAATTACTCTCCAACTAGGAGTGTACATGTAAGCGGGCAGATATATAGAGATCAGGATTAGCTTTTAATATGTTTTCTTTTATTTCTATTTTTAGTGCTATGTTGAGAATCTCTTGATTCACCTGTTGTATAGGAAGTTTTTTTTAGAGGTATAGAAACTTTAAATTGCAATAAAACAACGATGTATTTTTCGCTTGACATGAATTTTTTTTATTCGAAAGATAATTTTGTGGCATTACATTTTAAATATGATTTCTGGCATATGACTGCCACGGCTGGCTCGGATGTAGTCCAATCTGGACGTCCAATTTTCGATGACTTTTTCCAACATTTGTGGCCGTATATCGGCAATAACACGGCGAATGTTGTCTTCTAAATGGTCAAGCGTTTGTGGCTTATCCGCATAGACCAATGACTTCACATAGCCCCACAGAAAATAGTCTAGCTGTGTTAAATCACAAGATCTTGGAGGCCAATTCACAGGTCCAAAACGTGAAATTAGGCAGTCACCAAACGTGTCTTTCAATAAATCGATTGTGGCACGAGCTGTGTGACATGTTGCGCCATCTTGTTGGAACCACAGCTCCTGGATATCATGATTGTTCAATTCAGGAATGAAAAAGTTAGTAATCATGGCTCTATACCGTTCACCATTGACTGTAACGTTGTGGCCTTCATCGTTTTTGAAGAAGGATTCCACCAGCCCATAAAGCGCACCAAACAGTCAGTTTTTCTGGATGTAACGGTGTTTCGACATACACTTGTGGATTAGCTTCACTCCAAATGCGGCAGTTTTGTTTGTTGACGTAGCCATTCAACCAGAAGTGCGCTTCTTCGCTAAACAAAATTCGCTTATGAAAATCGGGAACAACGGCAATCTCGTTTTGGGCCCATTCGACGAATCTACGCCTTGCTTTTGGTCATATTTAAAATGTAATGCCACAAGATTATCTTTCGAATAAAAAAAAAATGTCAATCGAATAATACATCGTTGTTTTATTGCAATTTAATGTTCTATACCTCTAAAAAAACACCCTATATTATATGGCATCTGGTTACAATTAGAACTTTTGAAAAAAAAACGCATTTGACCAATATTTTTTTAAGCATAATACTGAAGTACCATTAAGTTCCTACAACACAATATTAAATTGAGAGCTTCGTTAACATTATTAATACTATGCGATTATTGGAGTGTTTTTCAAACAGGCTTTGCAATGAAAATGCTTTATTCAAAAGAAACTGCAAGATTAAAGGTGGGTCCTCAACAATGGATAACACAGTAAGGCCCACTTATTACGAGTAAAAGAATACGTTTCTTGGAACAGACAGCAATGGGCTTCTGTACTTTTTCCCGATGAGTATAGATTCAGGCTGGAGAGCTGGTTTGGTCAGGAATCTCACCCGGTGGTCACCAAACCTATATGGATGAACTTTGACTGGCGTAAGATATCAGGATGAAATCTTTGATCGATATGTTCACTCATATGCTGGTTCTATTGGTAACAATTTCATTCTAATAGGTGATAATGCACGACTTTACCGAGCTGAGGTTGTTGAGGACTACCTTAAGGGTCACAGTTTGGAGAGGATGGAATATTCAGCTCAGCATCCAGACCTGAATCCAATAGAACGTCTTTGTGACTATCTTGATAGACAGGCTGAGACTTTCAGTCCTCCTCCAATGTCGTTATATGAGCTGGAATAAAGTTTACTCCATGTCTGGTCTTCCCTTATCATTTCGGTTTCCGACAACTTAATTTACACCATATAAAGTTGATACCGCCAATAGATTCAAAAGTTAGGGTGGACATATTCCTTATTAGAACCTTTTTAGTAATCTGTCTATGGCATTTTACCACATAAAAATGTGATGTCCTGTTTTCTCCAAGAATGGACTTTTCCACTAAGAGTTCTTTTTTGTTGTTGTTTTGTTGTTTTAATTCGTTTTACATTAATTTTAAGTAAATTTCTATAACCCAATAAATAAGTAAATTGTTTAATGCACATTTCATTCAAATTTGTTTTTTGAACATTCATTCATTTGCAAATTAGTCGCAAAAAACCAGTTGTACCTTAACCTTCGGAGGTCAATGCAACATAAATGAGTTACTTAGGAATCTAATCGGAGTGTTTAATCTATCGATTTATCTCCAGTGCATTTAAGTAAGCATGCAATTTATATATCCATGTAAATGGAAAATAATTAAAGGCATTTTTTATGTTTAGCAGAAAAACTATAAATTATATTGTTTTATTGCGCACACAAGTGACAGGTATTTCTTTTAAGAGATCTGTGCCAAAAGTTATTTTTTGGTCAGCTTCGGCTCCTTTATTTACACCAATTACACACACATTTAAAAGTTGAAGCATTGTTACTGTACTCTAGTTCTTAAAACAACTGTTCAATAAAAATTCTTTCATACATAGCAGGATCTTTCAGCAGATATATTATTTAGCAACATTACAAATATACAACGTAATACATGTGTTTTAAAAAATATTACGACATAAATTATTCCTTCAAAATTAAATTGAAAATTTATCAAGTGTAAACCAAACAAATATTACTATAAATTTAAGGAAATAAAATAATGAATAACGTATCAAAAATTAGACCTCCCTCTAACAATAATACTAACAGGGCTGGCGCTAGGGGTGGGCAAGCCGGGCCCCTGCCCGGGGTGGCAACCTTAGGAGGCGGCAAATTGGCTTTAAAATTAACTAGTTTGTGAAAAAAATAAACCAAGATTCACATTTAAATCTTATAAAAAATTAATATGTTGAATTTTAATATATATATATATATATATATATATTTACGAACTTTTAATGTATTTTAAAAGTCAAAAAATATTTGAAATTCACACACACACACACAAGGACACCGCTCTCAAGTATAATAAATTCCCACTTAAAAATAGCTTAAAACGTAAACAAAATCACTCTTTTTATTTTAATTTAAGTAAATGGACACACATACAAAAGTGCTGTATTAAAATTTTTTCCGTGTGTTTTAATTTGTCCAAATATGTATGAAAATGCGGGTGGGCGGGAATAATCAGTCTTGACAAGCGTTCACACGCTTTTAACCGTGACTATAAAAGGAAAAAAGGCAGTCCTATTGTAATATTTATGGAATAATTGCATTGCAGATTGGTTGCTAGTGAAGTGGAGTGAGTTACAATCCAATTACTATTTACTGGGCCTTTTTTAAACTTGTGTTGTGTTATAAAAATAAGGTGAGTAGAATAATTAAAAAATATTCAGTTTTTCTCAAGAAATATTTAAACAGCTTCTACAGGATGTTTCTTTTTAAACGAGGCTTTTTCATGTATTTTTAACTGATTTCAAAAAAGAAGGAGGTTATCAGTTCTATCAATTTTTGGTTTTTTTTATGTTTGCCCGGCGATTACTTCGGCACATCTCAACTGATTTGAATGATTATTTTTTTGTTTGATTGGGTATGTTACCGGATTGGTACCATTGTTAAAAATGTGGTTTAAAATGTCATCCCCTAATTTTGGGGATAACATTTAGGAGTAGATGAAAAATAAAAGTTCCGAAAATAAATAAAATTTGATGTGAATAATTCCACTGGGAATCCAAATAAAATGCAAAATTAAAACTTTTTTAAAAAAAAGTACCCCTTTAGCCTTTGGGGTTAATATTAAGGGAGGAGGAAAATAAAGTTTTCCGATTAAATAAGATTTACTTTCCAAAAAAAAAAAAACACAAGGCACCTGATTTTAAAAATATATGGATATACTTTACATCACTTCAGTGTGAAGTCGGTTAAAAATAATTTTATACTTTTTAGTGCTTTTTTTTAAGTTGGTTCTATATTTTTTTACAATTTCTAATAAAATGGTTTTCGAAAAACGCCCAATAGAGAATATATTAATCCATTGATATAAACCAGTGGTCTTCAAACTGTGTTCCACGAAACCCTGGGGTTCCACGAATCAAAACAAAAAATCGAAGAAAAAAAATTAGAAAGGTGTATGTAAAATATTTACGTTTTCTATGGTGTCTTAGAGTATTTTTTAACGAGTATTCATTAGTATTTAAAGCCGTGTTTCCCCACGCTGGTCCCATGGGGAAAGGGAGAGGGGGCGATAAAGAAGAATTTTGGCATCCGGTTCCTTCTCTTTCAACTAATTTCCTACAACTTTTACTGCTTTGTATGGGTGGATTCGGGTACTATTGAAAGAGATAGATTTTGGCAGAGATAAGTCTCAACAAAAGTGATGAAAAGCACGGTCAAGTTTTATGAATGAAAAGGGGCAGAATGACCCTGAGAAAAAGACCCTTTTTCGAAGAAAACTGAGGGAATCTTGTGTCAATTTGACTTCCGAATTAATTCTTTTAGCTTCCTGTGCTTATGCAGACAAGAAAAAGTCGTACAACAAAAAAAGGTAACAATATTTTCATTTTCAGATTCTATTTTAGATTTTTAAGGTTTAATACCCAGGAATTTTAATCATTACGTAAGATAAAGTGAAAAAAATTATTTTGCGGCATTTGTGCTTTTTCTATTTTATTTATTTATTTTTCGTTTTACATACATAAATACAAATGTCATCAGT
Organism: Trichonephila clavipes; assembly: GCA_019973935.1. Lineage (NCBI taxonomy): Eukaryota > Metazoa > Arthropoda > Arachnida > Araneae > Nephilidae > Trichonephila > Trichonephila clavipes. Next base: position 202,327 of record BMAU01020907.1, on the reverse strand, counting down.
TTCGTAGAATATTTTCATGTTGATTAACATATTAAAGAATGTGTGATTTCGTAGCTTGAATGTACCGTAATCGTCTTAAAACATTTTCGATTGACATTGTTATTCAAACGAAAAAATATTATTTGCCTCTCGTATAAAAATAATTTCTTTAGTCGCTTATAAAGGACGATAGAAGTTCATTTAAAATGCAAAACATTAATGAGTTTTTGAGTACATTCATTATTTATATTTGTGATTTAAAAGATACTCCTCAAAAGTATTGTAAAGATCTAGAAACAGTGTTAACTGATAGGAATTCATCAAATATAAACGCGCTGGACCTGGCAGACGAGATATTAGTGGTTTTGGCTTTGCTAAATAAAAAAGAATGTTCAATCGAGATTTTAAAATTCATATCGAACCTGAATTTTGCTCAAAATCTCGGTATAGTTTTAAGGATATTGCTTACTCTCCCAATAAGTGTGGCAAGTGGAGAAAGGAGTTTCTCCAAATTAAAATTAATTAAGAATTTCTTACGCTCCATAACTACCAAGGATCGGCTAAGCGGCTTGACAACAATAGCCATTAAACATGAACTGGATGAAGAAATTAATGCTAAAGAAATTATAAAAAATATTCTCGGAATTAAAAATGAGAAAAAAACACTTTAAAGTTTAACTCTCAGTTTAAATGTATTTTTAATATGTAATTAAGTTTTAATATTTAGTGGTTCTATAATTTGTTTTAGTATTTTTTTAATATCTGTATTTTATAATTATACACTAGAAATGACTCTTTTCTTTTTTTCTTAACAACCCTAATTTTAATTTAGTGCCAAAAACATAAATTAATAAATTAGCATTTTTTGATAATCAAAACTTCAACATTATTGTTAGCAATTTTTTTGCTCACGTTTTATTTTACTATTAAGCGTGGGAAAGGTTTAGGTTTATCTCTTTTAATTTTTGTTACAAACGGAGGCGGCGTTATACCTCTTTACCCGGGGCAGCGAAACTGCTAGCGCCGGCCCTGATACTAAATTGGATTTTCAAAAACAGTAAAAAGGAAACTTAATCTAAATATTAAAAAATAACAGTTAAATTGGGCTATGTTTTCATACTTACCAGAAAAAAAAAATAATTGATTGCCACAAACTTTGGTGATTTTTAAAAGAATGAATGAATATATTTCAGCTCATATGTTGCGAAACATATTTTAAAATGTAAAAGTAACATATATAAATGAGAAGCAAAAACAACCACAACGGAGTAGGAGAGTGTTGAGTTTGAGGTAGGTGGAAAACACACACACACAAGGTTGTAGCGATGACGTGATTGAGACGCCACATGGATTTAGACTACTGGACAACTACTTCTAGGAATCATCTGTAGAATAGATTTGATATTGACCCACATTGCATTATTATTTTCAAAGAACTTTTTGCCAAGGTAGTAGTTACTAAACAAATCTTTAGAGCTTTTATGCATATGCTGAAATTCTTCGACATTTATTATGCATATGTTTGTGTTGAGTTTTTCTTTTCAAAAGGATAACAGCCTTTGTTGAGCTTTATGGACAAGTTCTACTTTGTAAACAACAACATTGAGGTGAAACCGAACGACTTCCAATCCTACTTCCGGTGTAATGTTAATCTTTTGGAAAACATCAAAATTCAACTGAGTTTTTCAAGCTTCTATTTCAATTTTTTGAAACTTTTTGGATAGAATATGATCTGTAGATTTCAGACTCAGAATGTCGTATTATTTATTTCAGCATCGTTTCTGAAATACCTTGGTGATTTTGCCATAACCGGAGAAAAAAATGGGTTATAATGACTGCAGCGCCCCTATAGTAAGCTTTTCGGTAGAACTTGTCCTTATTCTGTAGGATCATCAATCAGTCAATCAAAATTTTCAAACTTTCAAATCGTCAAGTTTTATTTTACTTTGACAGTTTTGATACATCACTTGCCAGTTTGTCTATTAAATATAAACCAATGTAAATAAAGTATTTGGAGCTCAATTTATATTTTGTTAGAGAATATATAATTTGTTATATAAAAAAAAATATTTCTTCAACTTTAATTTCTAGTGCCTTACAATTATATAATTTGTATAATAAGCTAAGTAATTTGTACTCTGTAATTTTTATAATGTAAAATGATTTGTTTTTATCGGGATTTTTTATATAAATGTTTTTAATAAGCTTAATTTTTTATTATAAATTAGCTACGTATCCTTTATTGTTCGAATGAAATCAATGGTTAATTATTGTATATAAATGCAATTTTTAAATTTCACTAAAGATATCTTTTCTTTCTATGAGTTAAAAAAAAATAGTTTTGACTATCAGCCCTGGTAATTTTTATTAATTAATTTTTTTTCCTTAGAAATTTATGTGTTACTAACAAAGCTCTTTTCATTTATTCCTTTCAATTTTGCTTATTTATCCGTATTTTGTTTTCTGTTAATTGAAATTATTAAGTGTATTTGATAACGAGACTTGAAATGTGTTTTTATTCATACATATTTATAGAGGTATGGACTTTCACTGTGATATTTTTAAACTATCTGTTCTTTACTTTGTGGCCCTTTTTTAAAAAGAGTTAGTGTTGTTTATATTTATATACTTCTGCCATACCTATTTTAAAACTTAATTTTTTACTCTTTTTTTTGCTTTATCAAAAGTTCCCAATATAATTTTTTTTATCTTTTACAGAATTGTCTAAATTTTTCAGTTGGATCATATTTTAGTGCACACCTTTATTTACTACTAACTTTTGCAAACTATTATCATTCTGAATTGAATTCCATCTAGGAAAAAAAAATTATTGGTGTAATTTAGCACAATTTTCTTTTCTTCAATACCACAGGTGTGAAGGAAACTAGAGCCTTACTAAATAAGTTTAATTACTTGATTTTAATTATTATAAAATTCCATACAGTTATAGAAATATATTCATTGTCTTTATTACTTATTTGTTATGCTTTGATTCTATTATATGATGCATCACAGTTTTGTTGTATCTATATTAACTAATCTGTAATAAAAAAAATGCCAATATTACTTCTTATATGTATTATAGAATATTAAAAACTTGAGACAAATGTTTTACTTAACTTATTCAGCCAATCACTTCTTTTCTTATAACTACACAGTGGCATAATGGAGAATGTTAGCCCCCCCTAGAAAGTCAGGATTTGAACCCCAATACGGATCTCACAAAGGACCAAACAATACAATAACATAACATAAGCTTTGCCCTCCCCCCCCTCATGATTCAGGGGTGTACATTATTATGCTACTGTAATTACCTCCAATGACTGAATTAAAAGCAAATTTTATTCTTCATTTGTAAAGGAAGCAAATCTTAGTGAAGGTGTAGAATAGGAGGTCAATTAGTGAAGGTAATTTTTTAACATCTAGAACTACTTTTTAACAGCTAGTCACCAAACTATCAATATGTATAGATAATTGTACCAAGAAATTACAAAATAAATTTTCAAAAAGAAAATCAATATCATGGAGAAATACAAATTCCGATACTTATCAAATTATCAATCATGGATTAGAATAACATACTAATCTGTTATTTTCTTAAAAATTCAAGAAAAAGGAAATTGTAGTGAGTGTTAGTTGGTGTGGAACCCTCATTAGGTGGTGTTGTGTTGCCTAGTGAGTGTCATGCCATTCTTAAAAACAGGATTTTTCCTTTTTTTAGAGAAACAACATGACATCGATAAAAGGTGATATAGTTGATGTAAATTTATTTACTTTTATGTAGGTTTTGCATAGTTGTCATTTCTATTCATGTTTTAGTGTAATGTTTTAATTGTTAATAAAAAAAATGTTTATCAACAAAGATGATTCAGCGTTCCTGGAATTGTGGTTCAGTTTATACCATGGATAACATTTGTTGTAGCCAAGTTGGATGTATCGGCTCTCCCTGAGACTACAAAAAAGAGTTCATGTTGTGTCTTGTGGTACTCAATGTTATGAAATGCAAATTAAAAAAATATAGAATAAGGCAAGCCTTTGCTTGCAAGAGAATTTTCTCGTAAAAGTAGTAAATTCCCTTGGTACGCTCAAGGTAAAGTATACAATTTGTTCAGATTGCTGGATTTGTGCATCTATACAGGAGCTCCACTAAGTAAAAATCAAATTGATTCTTGCATGATTACCTATTAACCATAATCAAAATTGTATAAGCATACTTATACTACTGTCCTTAAACCAGCTATTCTTTTCAGACCTTCTTATATGATGTACATTTATTCTTATCTTTTCGCATTCCAAAATATATCTGTCACTTGATTCTTTTTTAACCAAATGCATAGCATTCTTGCAGGCCATTCATTCGACATGTGCACTGCATTTGATCCTTTATCAATACACCACTGTATCACAGATATTTTTTTTTTTTCAAATCGCAAAAAAAAACCTAAATCATACTTCTCTAACATACTGTTCAGGATGATTGGAAGGAAAACTAAATTGGGGGGCTGAGTTTATAAACCGGTAATATGAACTATTTCTAACAAAATGGTGGTTCTAAGCAAAAACAATAAGCTATATTTCTTAAATAAGAGATAAATGGATTATCTGAAAATCTTCTGTCTTTTTTAAAATATGCAAATTTTAAAGAACAAATAGCTATCAAGTAAAAAAAAACACATGGCCTTCTCAGAATAAGGCTGCATTTTTCTTTAAAAAAGTAAAAGGGTTGCCAAATTAAAGAGTCAGCCAAAATGAAATCTAAATAAACATCACCAAAATCTATCATCCTCTTCACTCCATCAGCAAATCTTTCTTAAATGTTTAAAGCAATTTTTAGTTGAAGTTTAATTCCATGATGTCCAAGTGGTCATGTTCGGGAACTTGTAGCCAGAATTGTTAATACTTGGTTTGAGTCCTCACGCCTTTAAAGAACTTCTGTGTTGAGGGGCTGATGCATGTTAAATCTGTTGAAGTTTTAAGTCCACATATTTTCATGGTGTAGAAATTTGGAGAGTGATGTCATCTCACGTGTTGCCCTTGTCACTTTGTCAAGGTTTAAAGCTATGAGGTTTTTCACACTAAAATGAAGTATGAGAACCTTATATTGCTTTTGACATTAAAAAATTATATTTTTTTATTCAGTTGGTAGAACATTTAAATTTCTTTTTTTTACTTTGTTTCATTGCGTCAAGTTTTTAATTTTTGAGTTTAATTATTTTATATCTTTTCAACAATTGCTTGATTTTTATAAATGATGGTAAAGCAACTCAAAATGTTATTGGTAAATGATTATGAACATTAATATTAATAACATTAATGTTAATTCTTTTTATAAATGTTCTTTTAAACTACTGCTTAAGAGAGGATAATTCTAGTTTTATTTTTTATTGCAATGCATTTGCAAAAGAGTTATGGATTGAATTTGGCTTTAATTTATACAAAAATTTAATTTTATTATTTATATGTTCTTTTAATTTTGATTATAATTTCTATTTGTTGTATGACTATCAATTGGAAATAAATAATTTATGGGTTTTTTTTCTTAAAAAATGAGCTCTTAATAATTAAAAAAGGGGTTTCTATTATTGCATAACATTTGAAACACAATTACAGCAAGCTGTTATACATTTGAGATTCCAAAATTTTATGCACTTGACATCAGATTTTCTTTCTTTTTTTAAATTTGAATTTATTGAGGGAATTTGTTTTGGGCACTACTATATCAATTTTCTTTTCTAAACATGGAAGGCTGTAATAAGTGCCATGATGTAAGTTTGTGCTCTTGAGTCCCAATTCCATCAATTACTAAATAATGAAAATATTACATTAAATTCAACTGATCCTCAAATTCCAGTTAAAAAAGGTCTGAAAATTAAAAGTAGGATCTTTACTTCTTTTGTTGCATTCCTTGTTATTTGATATGATTAATTTGCAAGTCAAAACTATCTTATACTTAAAGCCTTTATGCAGCTCTAGTTTGTCATTAGCTGAAAAATCAGTTCTTTGAGCTGTGCAAAATGGAACAATTTTGTTTTTAAATAAATTGTTGATGGTATGAATCAAAAATTGTGAAAACAAAGGGTTTTTTTTGTATAATTTATAACTCTTTTCGTTTAAAAAATTCTTTAAAATTGTTAATATTTTGTATTTGTACATATCTACCATAAATAAACTTATTTGTTTGATAAAATTACTTATGACTGAAATTCTACATTTATAGATTTCATATGTACATGCATTTAGTATTTATGAGAAATATTTTATGTAATAATATTATTTATAACTAAACATAAATTGTGTGTGTATGTGCTCATTTATAATTTTTTGGCTACACTTTTAAAAGCACTCTGTTTCTTTCCCAATTTAACAAGTAGAGAATAGTTTGTTCATTATTATTTAAAGCTTTGATTTTGTATTTATTTTGTACAAAAAAACCCCACCTGTTTTAACTATGATCTTTTTTTTTTATTATTATAAATTTACGTAGTTTGGTATCAGAGAAAATGTTCCAAAATGTTGTTGTAGAATTTCTGGATCCAAAATTCAAAAGATGTAAAAGAATACTTAAAAATTTGTTTTATACAAATGTAAATATATTTTTAAGCAACTTTTAAATTGATATGTTTTGCTATATATGTACATTTATCGAAAATTAACTCTTAGTTAAAATTAGAAAATTCTATGTATGTACTTTAAAAGAATGTAAAGTCATATTTAGCTATTATTCAAAGAGTAAGTTTCTATTTTTAAGTTTTGTTGCAAATATATTTTTTGAAGATTTAACTTTTTTGTTTTTATCTTGATTATCTGATCAAATATAGTTCTTACTTCTTTCAATAGTTCTGAGAATTTTCAATATTTAAGAAAATCTTAATAAATATACAAATATTATTTTAAGCATAAGATGGTAGTATTTTTTTTTAAAAAAAATTAAAAATTAAGAGGTAAAGTTTATAAAAAGATGAATTGACTATGTGTATATTCACAGAAAAAAAGTTTTTACTTAGTTAAAGGAATGCCATTGTGTTTATACATATGTGTTTATATATATTTATCTAAGTATTCAGAAACAAAAGTTTTTTTTTGTTGATTTTCACTACGATTTTATCATTTAAATTTTTTATATTCCAATTTATTTGGTTACTGCTGAATGCTTTAAAATACTGAATTTAAATTTAATTTCAAATTTTCTTTGAGTATCCATTTTTAAATGTATTCAATAGCTTTTAAATGATGGAGGAATCTTATGATGAACTAAGAGATGTGGATTGGATTCAAATCCCAAATTCTCCATTTATCATGAAATCCAAGTTTGATGAAGATAGTTATAGTTTGATGACATCTGACTTAAAGACAGTTTATGTAGAAAAATTAGATGAAAAGGCTGTTCAAGAAAGATTTCAAGTAATTATAAAATAGATTTCACTTCCTAAATTCTCAATGATTGTAAATGTACTGTCTACTTTATACTATTGGAATTTATAATTTGAAGCATAAAAATGAATGTGTTTTGTTCATTATGAATTTTCCTGAAATGTAAGATATATTGTTTATTCTGCTTTTTCAATTATTTTTAAGGGTGCAAAATTTCAATGATTTGTATTTTGTCATAACATTTTGATTGACAGGCCATTTCAGAATCTTATTTAATTTGCCATTTGCATCACATTTTTAAAATTTACCCTTAATTGTCTTATAAAGGTTATTAAACAGGTAACTTTTTAATATTCTTTTTAAATTATCCTTTTTTTTAGAATATTTCAATATTATGTTTCTAAATCTGAGGTTAAATGATAGATTTGTTTTAAGCATATTTTTTATAAGAAAAAATAGCCTAAAAATTTTAATTTGTAAGTAAGTAATATTTTTCTCAATTCCTTTTGATTGAAATCCTAGTGTGGAATTATCAAATGGGTCACATCTTATTATAAGTAACATCAGGTATGCGAGAGTATATTTGTAGTATAAAGCAAGCAGAAAAAGTATTTATTTTGTTAGCTAGTAGTTAGCAATTATATAAGTTTTGAATTACTTTTGACTTTGTCGAATTTTCACTGTGTCAGTGTTTCATAAGTGTAAATTTCATTATTTTCCCCTGATACATTTACCCATAAAAGGTAACACTTAAAAAGGATTTAAAATACAAAATATTTGTTATATAATTGAAAACTGATACATCAAACACTAATGTACCTACCAAGGTATAACTTAATATAATGTTATAATAAACTACAGGTAGATTAAAAGAGAGTAGCTTCAAGTAATATTTTTATAAGCTTTCTATTATTTTAACCTTAATCTGTTTTGAATAAACAAATTTCTTTAGATTCTATAATTTCAAGCATTTTCAAGTTTTAATTTTTGCAAAATTTTGTATTACTACAACTTTAATTTCAGATTTCAAGAAAGGTGCTGACAAATGTTATAAAAAGTGGTGTGAGAATATATATATGTATATATGTGTGTGTGTGTTCCATGTGTATTTTAGAAAATAATAATTTTTACTACAAAGCATTACAATTTAAAAACAATCATTGCTTTACTTGTAAAAATTGAATATAATTTTTTTCAAAATGTGCTGTATACACATTTGCATGTTTTAGGTTCATATCATGAAATTATATGTTCTTAGTTTATGCTCTGAATAAATCCATATTATCTTTTATTTTAATTGAAAATAAATATGCCTTGTGTGTGGGTAAAGATGTTTATAATTTTAAGCTACACATGTATAAGCTTTCTAAAAACCTTTTTACTCTGCCTGACTTCAAATAATATATTAAAAGGCTTATAATATACTTCTACATTTGTTAACCTACATTTTTTATTTGATTTTTACCCTTTATTTATGTTCCTTGATTTTGAGTTAATCTTAATAATTCAGTATACTTTTGAAACATGTGTTTTCAAAAATCGGTTTATATCTTTATCTTTGTAGAGGAAGAATAAATATTAAAATCTAAGAGAGATTATATGCCCTCTTTATCATTACAAATTTCTTCCCTTTGATGTATGAGAGACATCAAAACAAGGAGTTTTGACTTTACTTGTGCAAATTAGTGACATAGTATCTAATTATATATATACCCACTTATGAAATTCTGTTAAAAATACTTTGACCAAATTTCACTCATACCAAATTCATTTCAATTCAAAATAAATATTGTTAGCCACACACAGTGAATCTTTCTTCTTTTTTTTTTTTACTTGCTGTGTCTTTTTTGGATGCATGCATGCATCCAAAAATTGGTATTAAGAGTACAAGACAGTTCTTGAAAATAGCAGACACTTATTTCAAAATAACATGCAAATAATTTAAAGTGTTCTGAACAAATTTTAGGACCATTCTGAATACACTTGATTCCTATTTTTCATTTCCTTTGATATGATTTTTTTTTGCATTGTAGTCATGAACAATCAAAGTCTTTATTCTAATGGATATATATATATATATATATATATATATATTGAAAAAACTGACCTTTTACCTATCCTAAACTAACATGTTTTGTTAATAAAAATTCAATTTTGAAAATAATGGTTATGATTGACTAAGAAATTAATAAAAGCTTAAGATTATATTTGTAAGAAAATCCAAATATCTGAAATTATTTTCTTCAAAATAACTGTTATTTGTATGTGTATGAAATTCTTTGTAAAATCTTAATTATGTTTTTTAATATTTGATAGCTTCTGTAATCATTTTTTTCTATGTATGGTATCTCATGTGTTCTGCATAAGTTGCAAAAATTACGCATGAGTTTTAAAGGCTTCAAGTTTTTCATTAATTTATTAAAATTTATGGTGTATAGGAATATGTGTGGTTGAAATTCTATCATTCATTTTTTGTAAGACATAAATGTAAAAAAAAAATGCTCTCTCTCTCTCTCTCTCTATTTTATGATATTACTCATAGTTAATATTTTCATCCCTTCTAGATTTTAAATCCACATGCTGAAATGCGGTCAAAAGTAATTTTGAAGCATGTGAATGAATCGTTGGAGTCCATTTTAAATGGTAATCCTACTGATAGCAATATTGATTTTGCTGAAGATATTATCTCTTTTCATCTTAAATTCACTGCAAGTGGAGTACTTTTTATTTTTGATCTACTGCTTCATTCAATGACAAATGACAAGGTTAGTGAACAAAATTGCAATTTATTTAAAATCATCTACAAATATTTATGGTATATAGATACATATCAGGACATTAAATTTCTAAAAGTAATATATATATATATATATGTCAGGCCCCAGGCCTGCTGGTAAAATGAGGAGGGCATCATCTTCTAAATACTTCTTTATTGCGCTTCCATCACATAAAATCTAACATGGTGGACCTTTTGCCGCGCAACCTGGTGGTACAAAAGACACCATCTCAGCGAGGAGACACCAGCCAAACCTTTTCTAGTATGCGTTCGCCTTCGTCAGCGCTCGTTGCACCTTTTAACGGGCTTATTTACCCACAAATCCTTACACGATGGTAAAGAGTTCGCTCTATTTTCATTTATTACTTCCTTAATTTTGAATCTAAACTTTTCAAACCTGACAAATTCCCCCCCTCCGCTGAAGCCTGGCACAGCCAGATTGGCCAATTCTGACTGGCAAGTCCCCAGGAAAAAAAATTATATTTCAATGATATCAAATTCCCCAAATGAAATAAAAATCTAGAAGATATAATAATTGTGTAAAAGAGTGGGCTGGTGAATCCTAACATGTACAAAAAAAAATAGCAATAATGAATAACAAAGTTTCAAAAATTTGGTATAAAACTTTGTGTTACATAGAATTGTTTTCTGAAAAATATCACACATCTAATACTTCCACTATGACTATAATAATAATGAGATTGCGAAAAACAACATAAGATAAAAATAGTTCACATTAGACATTCAAAAATATAGTAGTGCTAAACAACATAATATAAGATCAAGTGAAATTCTCACTAAATGTGCATCAATAGTAAACAATGTTAATAAAGTGATAAATGTTGAAAAGTTGCAAGTACTTCAAAATGGTATTGAATGTTGGAATAATGAGTACATAAATACATAGAAAGAATAGGTAGAGAGTAAATAACATGATTTTAGGAATAATGGTAAAGTAAATACATACAAAGAATAGATATAAAATAAGTAACAGCAAAATGAGTTTAGGAATAATGATAAAGTAAATACATAAAAAAGGACATATATGGAGAGTAACTAACAGCAACATGACTTTAGGAGCTCCTCCCCCCAAAAAGATTACATAACTATAACACAGAAATTTACCAAAATAAACACAACATCAACATTATATCAAAATATCACTAGAAATATAAAATGCAAAGAAAAATAACGGTATTTCAAATATATCAAGTACAGGTAAAAATTCAATCAATGTAATGTAATGTTTCACACAGTCCTGTCTTGGAAAAATCATAGTTCAATGTTCATCATTCAATTATTGTTTATTTCACAATTCTTTTGTTTATTATTATTAGAATCTCTACTCAATCAACTCATTTCAAAAACATACAACCATAATAAAATCTTCATAATATCACATACTATATTTTAACTTTCAGAATATACTTATATCACAAATAATCACAATGAAATTATAACACAATGTATCGTAATTGACCTCATCACAATGTTTTCATACAGTCCATAATTCAGTTATTTTTTTTAAAAAAAATAGTCTTCAATAATGTGTTCATTATGAATAAAGATACAATACAAATTCAATTACATTAAATTTTGATTTTCATAATGTAAACAAGTCTTAAGTTCAAATTTTAAACACAACTTTTATTATTATTTATTTTTTTTAAATAACAATGCACTTTTAAAATTACAATGCACTTCTTCCCCCCAATGTTTGAGAAAACAAACTCTATAACAAATATAAATAAGAATTTAGCATAATTTGAAATTGGATTTTGAATGAAAAGGTTTTAATCTTGTAGAATGAACAATATCTGTTAATTTTCCTGTATATTGATTTGGTTTATCTATTTCATAAGTAACATTTGAGAGTTTCCTGACAACTTTAAAAGGACCATTATAAGGAGATTGAAGTTTACTTGAATTAGGGTATGAGAAATTTTGATATAAGACTAAATCTCCAACTTTAAATTTTGCATCAACATAATGTTTATCATACCTTTGTTTATTTATCTTATGATGCTTAATTGTGTTCTGTTTACTGCAATTTGTCTAGCTTGTTGTATAGGTGGATAGTTTAATTTTACTTGATTAGGTAATAGCGAATCATATGGCAAAGTTCCAAACATTAAATATGCAGGTGGAAAGCCAGTAACATCATGTGGCGAGTTATTGTATTCATATGTAACTTGATCTAATAATTTTGTCCAAGGAGTTTTTGTAGTTGAATTAACTTTACATCTTAATTTTGCTACTAATGTCTGATTAACTCTTTCATTCTTTCCATTGCATTGTGGTCTATTTTCTGAAGTTAGTAATTGTCTAATATTATGATGTTTTAAGAATTTCTTAAATTTAGATGAAGTGAATGCAGCATTTCTATCACTTAAAAGTTGTTTTGGGCATTGAATTGAAAAAATTTGTTTTAAGCAATTTGTATAAGTTTCAGAAGTGACACTTTTGGATGGAAATGTCCAAGCATATCTGGTAGCATGATCCAGAACAATATGCAGGTATTTCTTTTGTGAATTATGATAATTAAATCCTCCTACAGTGTCTAGTGAAATCATTTCAAATGGTTCTTCTGCTACAGGAACTTCTTCCAATAATCCATACTTTTTTTGTGTAGACTTTTTATTCATTTGACATGTTTCACAACATTTTGAAATGTCTAATATAATGTCTTTCCAGTAGTAAATTGGGGAAATTAATTTTAACATCTTTTTTACACCTGGGTGACCAAATTGTTCATGTGCAGTTGTAATTAATTTTTCTCTCAAAGATAATGGTACTACAATTTTAATTAAATTCTTTTTCTTAACTGTTAATACATCATTAATTTTTATATATTTTGGATCATTAATGTTCTCTGAATTTTGGTATTTAATAATTTCATCAGTATTTAAAAAATGACAAATGGGTGATATATAATGGCAATACAGGGTTCCTTGACAACATGTCTGCTTCAACATTTAATTTACCTTTTATATAAACTATCGAATATGCATACTGAGAAAGTTTTAAACTCCACCGAAATAAACGTCCAGTTAAATGTTTTACACTTTTAAGCCATTGTAAAGCAGCATGATCAGTATGTATTGTGAATTTGGATCCATGTAGGTAACAGTGGAATTTATCTAAGGCATCTATAATTGCTAAACACTCTTTTTCTGAAATTGTATAATTTTTTTCATGTTTAAGTAATTGTCTCGAGTGGTAAGCTATGGGGTAAAATGTTCCATCTGGGTGTTGTTGTTTCAAGACTACGCCTATTGAATCCTAGCTTGCGTCACAAAACACATGACATGGATATTGTGAGTTGTATAATTTACGTATAGGTTTTGATATTAAACAATTCTTTCACTTTTGATAAGCTTCTTGACATTCATGTGACCAATTCCAAATTGCATCTTTTTTAAGTAATTTATTTAATGGTACTCTAAGTTTTGCATAATCTTTAATAAATTTTTGATAAACATTGATGGAACCAAGAAATCTTTGGAGTTCTTTCACATCTTTAGGTGGTGCTAATTTTCTTATTGTTTCAATATTTGGATTACTTGGGGAATAATGACCTTGTGTTATTTCATATCCTAAAAATTTTATTTTTTCCTGTGCAAACTGACATTTTGATTTTTTAAGTTTAATGTTTTCTTTTTACAAATTTGAAATATTGTATCTAAATGAGTTAAATGCTCATCCCAAGATTGTGAGAAAATTATTATATCATCAAAATAGTTTAAAGCAAAAGTTAACTGATATTTTTGTAAAATTTGTCTTATAGTTCTTTGGAAAACAGCTGGGGAATTTTTCCAGCCAAATGGAAGTCTTAACCATTCATAGAGTCCAAAATTAGTTGTGAAAGCCAGTTTCTCTGCGTCTTTTTCATGAATTTTAATGTGCCAATAACCACTTGTTAAGTCGAGCGTAGAGAAAAATTTAGCATGAGTTAAATTATCAATTACAAAGTCTATCAGAGGTACAGGGGTGGAATCTTTTCGTGTGATTTCATTTAGTTTTCTATAATCGATACATAATCTTGATCTTTTCCCTTCATCCTTTTTGTATGCTAAAGTTCAGGGGCAGCATATGGGCTATGGGAGAGTCTAATAAAACCTGCTTTTAACAATTCTTCTATCTGTGTTTGTATTTCTTTAGATTCTTTTTGACTGTTTCTATAAGGGCGTAAACTTATAGGAAGGTCTGAGATTAAATGAATTCTTTGTGGCTCTAAATTGATACAACCTACATCATACTTATTTTGTGAAAATATGGTTTGAAATTTGTCAAGAAGTTGGGTTAAACCTTCCCATTGCTCACTAGTTTGTTTTGGTACTGTGTCCTCAACAATCATGGCTGGGTTAAACAATCTTTTCAGATCAGCTTCAGGGGTGTCTGGTATTTGATCTAAACCTTTATTATTCTTAACGTTAATATTATCTTCATTATTTGCATTATAGTAGTTCATATTTTGATCATTATTAAGAGTTTTACAATATGTCCCATGATATGTTCTCAACTCACCAACACACTTATTTACAAATTTAATATTACTTTAATTTTTACCACATTGAAAAATACACATGTTACGGATACTAATGTCAAGCTTAAATAAATGTAAATATTCAAGTTCTAAAATAATATAAGAGGCAATTTAGTATCAATTACAAACAAATCTATTTGCTTAGATATACATCCAATATTCATATAAACTTTAATTATACCTTTGGGATGAATAGTCCCACAAGTTTGATTTATTTTTACATTACTATTTTTTAAAATTTTAATGTTTTTTAATTGTTTAGATAAATTTATTGGAATTAATGACACATATTGCTTCCTGTGTCAATTAGAGTACAAAAGTGCTTGGAACATACCATTGAATCAATAATTAGTTGTCATCCTTGCCTCTGGTTATTTTCGTCATTTTTGGGCGAGTGAAAATTATGTCGATTCTGTTGTACAAACTGCCTAGGTTGACTGTTAAACTGTTGCCTCCCACTGACTCATCATGTGAGATTGATGTGGCTGTCCATGATTTCCTCTTGATTGGAATCGGTTCCGTGGATCAGTTCCTCTGTGTACACTACCGTCGGCTTGGTTATACCATCGGGTATAACTTCCAGTCTCCACCGGTTTTCGGTCTGTGCTGTCCGGTGTTACTGCGATTAATTGTCGCATGGTTGAGATCCATTCGCAGGGTGTCGAAATCTTCTTGATAACTAAAAACTTTTGATATTGAATGGGACTGGATAATGTCATATGTTCCACAATGGAACTCTCATCATAATTTAGTTTCTTCCCCAACGAAAGTTTTTCCGTAAAAAAGGAAATTAATTCTTTAGTGTCGTTTAATTTTAGGTTTTGAAATTTTCGAATATCCTCTTGTTTCGTCGCATCGAACACCGTCATTAATAATTCTTTGTTTTCTTGGTAAGACTTTTCAAATAATTGGTTTTCATACCAAAATTTAAGATAAACTCCCGTGAGATATCTAGCAATATTTTGCTTCTTCCATTGCTCGTCTTTTTGATATTCCAAACATTGTTGATCAAAACAGTCAAGAAAACTTCTAAAACTGCTAAACTTATTAAAGTCAAATTCACACAGGAAAAAAAGAAGGGTTCTTTGGATGTGTTGACTGGTGACGCCTGCCGGAAAGAGTCGTCCTCCATGGTAGTATCGTTTTCAATGCAGTCGCTCGTTCGAAAAAAAATTTGTTGAAGTTAATTCGTTTGGTTTCGTGGCATATTTTTGCAGTTCTTTAAGTAATCCTACCGGCTCTTGTCAGGCCCCAGGCCTGCTGGTAAAATGAGGAGGGCATCATCTTCTAAATACTTCTTTATTGCGCTTCCATCACATAAAATCTAACATGGCGGACCTTTTGCCGCGCAACCTGGTGGTACAAAAGACAACATCTCAGCGAGGAGACACCAGCCAAACCTTTTCTAGTATGCGTTCGCCTTCGTCAGCGCTCGTTGCACCTTTTAACAGGCTTATTTACCCACAAATCCTTACACGATGGTAAAGAGTTCGCTCTATTTTCATTTATTACTTCCTTAATTTTGAATCTAAACTTTTCAAACCTGACACATATATATATATTTGCTTGAAAGGGGCTCTTTATTTCAATGCTTAATGCATGTTTTTCTGTTTAATAAATTTGTGAGTTTTAATTTTTACATAATTTTCTTTAGATTAGAGACTATGTTATTGCTCCTACATTGCTTTCAGCATTAATTCTGAATGAAGAAAATCTAGCATTAAAGAGAAAAATTGAAGAGTTGGAAAAAAAAGAATATTCCATGCCATTCTCAAATAGTATGTTGTTTTTTTCGTAATTTTAAATTTTATGTATATTGTCAAAAATAAGTGAGCATTCTTATGTTATGTATATATGTGTGAGGGATATTCAAAAAGATCCCTTGAACACTGTGGGTCAATAACACTTTGTTGAGATAAGCATTACTTTGTAATGCAATGTACATTTACACCAAACTATTTCTCTACTTACCACCAAATTTCTGTGAACATTTGTTGGAACACAGCATGAATCAGTTAATACCCAAACAATAGAAATCTGCTCCTTAGTTATTGAATCAGCATAGAACAACTATCTTATACTCTGTAAAAAAGTAGGACACAAATTTTTAAAAATAAATAAAAAGAGGTTTTTTTGTTGCACAAAAATCCTTTTATGAGTATAATGTTTTGATTAAGTGAACATAAAAGCAATTGAATTGAGAATTGTATAACATTTAACAAATTTTCTAAAGTTATTTTTACTTTTGTACTAAAAAGTTGGGGGATAAAGGTAGAAGGATATCATAGCTTTTACAAGAAAAGCAATAATTTAGTAATGTTATTTTTTCCCCTCCATTTGCTTTGAATAGTTCAAAAATCCTGTTTGGTATCAAGTCATTCAATAATTGGATTTCAATTTGACAGAAATTGTTTCAAATGTTATTGAAGGCATTCTTAACTCTCAGTTTGTACAGCTTTCATTCTCCATCTATCCATCGAACGAGCAGATAACCCATTATTAATGAGTATCCGATATATTTATTACAAGGTCTATATCAAGGCCATGCCAAAACTTGAACATTCTGGCCATGCCAGAACTCAAGATTTCGCATTTTCTAGTGGATTGATGCGCCCTGCTCCGTTGATATATCCAACCATCTCCATCTAATTTTTACAGATAAAGAAAAAGTTGAGATTCTAACGCTTGTATGTAATCTTGATGGTTCTGGCTACCGTGCAAAAACACTAGACTTGTTCATCCTCCATATCATATGGTTAACCACACCATCAAATTTCTTTTTCCTATTTGTCAAGTTCAGTAAAATTGCTCATGTCTTCAAAACTATGCGAATAGTATTAATATTTTCTCATCTGAGAGAGAATATGACAGAATTCCATTTAGTGGTCCATGACATAAGTTCTTAGGCCAAATGCAGCTGCCCGGCTGCATATATTTTTTATCATTTCAGATGATGTTTACTCTGGAAAGTTTTGGCTTTTTTTATGCTGTTCTAAATAGTTTGCTTGGAAACGTATATTAGTCCTGCTTGGGCTTTATCTTTGAAATGATTGCACGTTTTCTAAGCTCCTGGAAAATTTTTCTTTCATCATAAGGATTCATTTTTTATTTATTTTATTGTTCTATATTTTCTTTAGATGTATAACTGTCTGATTTTTGTAAAATACTAGAAGTTGCATTTTGACCAACTTTATGTACATGAGAAACTTCTTATATTGCTCTGTCCTCATTTTTATAGATTAAAATTTGCTCTTTTTGGAAGTCGTACAAAGCTATTCCTCTAGGTCTTATACTGAAGGAAAATAAAGCTATAATACAAAAAATATATTTTTAAATGTTATGAAAGACAATAACACAAGTATCCCATCTTATATTGTGGGTTGTAGATAAATACTACACAGAATCTTCACAAGTGCCCTACTTTTTTTGCAACATAGAAATGAATATATAACACATTTTTTGAAAATAAAAGGGTTAGCTATTAATTTTTAATACATATTGCTGGTATAGAATTATGGTTTGAGAACATTTACATAGGTTTATTTGACTCAAATTAACCTAATAGATTAAATATAATGTGAAATAACAAAAATATCTTGCATTCTATTAAACAAAATGACAAGGAATTTTCATATCTTCCGAAATGCAATGAGCATAATAATAATCAAATCTAAGAGAATTTCAAAAGCTATATTCATTAAAATAAAAATGGGAGAAACAAGGGAACCTTCATAAAGGGAGTATTAGAACTAGTTTGTGACTTTGAGAACTACTATACAACATTAATTAAACATTTTGTTTTAAATAAAAGAAAATTTTTAGGATTGTGATTATTTTAAATAATCATCTTTTGGTACTCAGGGTTTATACATAATTAGAGACATTAATAACATTTTGGTGCATAAAAGGGACATTAAATTGTGTACTGTTAAAAGTTATAATGCAAAATGTTGTATTTTGCTATTCTTGAATAAATCATTTAATAAATTTTTTCTGGTACTTTCCAAATGTATCAATCTTATTTTCCTATTTAAAAATATTGTTACTAAAAATGCCTTTGAATATGACAAGAACCTAGGCAGAATGTTTTTCAATTATTATCAAATTTCATAATTTGGAGGCCTTTAGATGTAGTGTACTTAGAGGATTACCATCAACATGCCGTAACGGATGACTTTAATATATTATGAAATGTGTTAGTAAGAAAATTTATGTGTAAAGGCACTGGCTTCAGACTGATGATCGCCCTAATGGCTACTTAGTCATTAGAAAGCAAATCACAAAAGATTTGGATGTTTTTATCTGAAGACTGCTATTAAATGTGGAATGATCATGTGTTGAATTCATGAATTTGAATTTCAGGGTCAAAATGAGATAGAGATCTTAGACGCTATGGAAAATTTATGAAAGATCTTATGATTTTTCTTGTTAGCATCCCTGCAAATTATGTACCTATGTGTGAATATTATGATAGACTGCTAAATAAATTATGTATTTCAAAAATCAAAATGTAGCAATAGAGAAACTAATAATTGTCTTTTAGCATTGCATGAGAAACTGGATACTCACTTGACACAAATATTAAATATCCTCACATTAATACTTAATAATTTAACACCAGTTAGTAAATGATCTGGAATGACCCTCACTTGGTGAGTACAATCTAAGGAAAGGATTGGGCACATTCTTAAATGCTCGTTTTACTTTGTTTTGAAAGAGAAACCAGTTAATGGAGCTTTATATTATTGCTGAGGAAATGTGTCTTAGCCGGTCACTACTGTTAACGGAGGTAGTTTCGGCAGACAGTCTTCACAAGCGGTTATGTGCTAGGATTCAATAAAGCAGATCGATCTGTTGTGATGCAGAGGACAGCCATTTACATGTGTTCATGATGCATTATCTGTAGAGAGGGTAGTTGAAAGAACAGAATGTACCATGTTCAAGGAGTGGCCAGAAGGACATTGGCATGTGTGGGCTGACATTTCCACTGGGTATACTTTTGTCGAACTGTTCCAAGACAGCCAGTATGTTCCCAAATCAACCAGGTCCCGTAATGGCATTAATTGAGCTCCAGCGACTTGTACTTTGATATTTATTCGGCAAAATGTCATTGATCCTATTTCAATGGTTCCGTTTGTAATGGTATCTGGCAAGACTTGTGTGCATGTGGGAATGGCACTAAATTGTGTTTCTGTTTCAGCAGTAACAATCGCTACATGCTAGTCTGGTGTCAAAACTGCTAATAAGCTCGGGAAAGACGAAGAAGACTGAGCTTATCCAAATTATTTGGAGCTAAAAATCACCCTTCTTGGGAAAAATTACAATCTTAGCACTCAGAAGATAACCGGTTCCTGGCCAGACAACATTTATCAAAAGATTTTAAAAAATTACAATAAAAGTTACTATGAGTGAACAATTAAATGTATGAATATGACAAATATGCAGGTTTATAATATGCAAACTTACAATTGTAAAAGATCAAGGAAACACAGTGTAATTGAATTAATAAATTTGTCAGTGGTATCAGAATTCAGGCTTGTTACAAAATTATGAATTAAAATAGCCATTTCAAAATAAGTAGCTATTCGTGCTTTAAAATTGTTACAAAATTGGCAACACTATAAAGTACTAATCAAGGAACTCCCATGTTTGAGAAAGGTATTTAAAATAAGTTTTAAAAAATTTTTTAGTCTAAGAGAAAAAAAAAGTTAAATTAGCTCTAAAACTATTTAATAAAAAAAATTATTTCATTCAGAGAAACTTTTTTTGTTTAGAAATAAAACAATAGGATTAAAACATTGCTTCACAGGTATTAAATTTGTTTGAAGTAGTCTTTAAAGGGGAAGAAAATGTAATATTAAATTAATATATTAGAGCAATGTATAGAAAATAAAGTATGGACATAGCTCCTCTTTACCATATTCCTCTTTATCTTTTCGAGCTACTTATGCAAACAAAATTTTAAAAATTGCAACTTAAAAATTATTAATCCTAAGAAGAATATATTTTTACAAAAATATGAAGTTCGTCGCCATTAGCCCTCGTGTGACTTAAATTACTCTCATTGCACACTCATTGACTTCCAAAATATGTTGCCACTTGTCTTGCCTCTCATGACTGGCCTACAACTTACTGATAACTTGATGTTATTGCATGCAGTATTGTATTTTGAAATAAGAAACACTTATTTTTCAATCCATTTTCTTTTTGTTTGCCATTTATCATCACTTTATAGGACGTATTTGTGGTGTATTTTCGTTGCCATGCTGTGTGTATTTACATATTTTTAAAAAATGATGCAGAAATGTCTGGTTTTTCATTCATTATTTATATAATTGTGCATACTATATAAATATATTTAATAAAATCTAAATAAAATGTCATTTATTAAAAACATATCAATATGAAAATTGTTTTCCTAGAATGTATGTATAACACAAGTTTATTTTATTACATTTACTGATAGCAACGCAAAGAAAATATCCTATTTTTGAAAGATGTACATATATGTCAGGGTAGTTAACGCTCTGACTAAGCGAGATGTATAATACACTGATGACAGTAACAGATTAAAGGGACAGAATTGCCTCACAGAATCCCGAATCTTCTCTCAAAAACTGGTCTTAAATCTAGTATTGATGTTTTTAGCACTTTGATAGCAAGCAGGAGGATCAGGTTGAGGAAGATCAGAGCCTGCTTTGGCCAGTGCGTCAGCAAACTCATTACCCATGATTCCAGAATGACTTGGAATCCACTGCTGGGTGACATTGTGACTGTTATCCATCAAAGAGTTAATCAAAAGTTGACAACTGAGTACTGATCCATTGATTGAAAGTAGGACTGAAAATATTACTTTAATCATGGCCTGAAAATCAGTGAAGATTACATTACTCTAATTATCTCTTAAAGATTTCAGTTAAAACCAGTTGGACAACAGCCACTTTAGCATCAAAGTTGGTACAATAGGAACCAACAGCTCTATTAACACTAAAGGGCTGAGAGTAAACCCGTGTACCAGCATTATGAATGGCACTGGCAGCAGAACTATTGATACGAACTTAAAACTTTTACTATAAGAAGGTACACTTAGTGGAGGCAGCTAGATCACCCGTCTACCTTCATTATTTAGGGATTGATTTTTCAAAAGTATTCATCTTAATCTTTATTTAAGGAAGAAGCATTTTTATTTCATTGCTCTATTTGTACTTATGTATAATTGTGTATTTGTTTATTACATTTTTGCATAGGCTTAAAAATTTTTAACAAATTTTAAATTGACAAAAAATTTTAAAAATCGAAATCATTCATTTATTTAAGCTGTAGGTTTCTTCGGGTATATGTGGCTGCAGTAGTTTTTGTAAAAGTTCCCTTTCAGGAAATTGTTGCATTCACAAGTACAAGAAAAAACTTTTTGGATTTTGTTCATGAGTATCCCTGCACTTATGACGTTTTGTTCCTGACATTTACTTAAGCATCACCTTCCTACTGAATCGCGTGGCCGCGGTAGCCGAGTGGTATGGGTATCGGATCGTGGCTTGCCTGGTCACGAGTTCGAGCCCAGTACCACTAAAGACCCTCCGTGTAGGGCAGCGATGCACGTTAAATCCGTCGAGAGCTGAAACGTCCTCCCGTTGGTGTGGTGTGGTGTGGTAGTTAGGAGAGGGGGGTGCCAGCTCAGGTGTCGTCCACGTCACTTGACCATGGTTCAAAATTACGTGGTCCGTCGCCAAAAGTCCTCGTGTAGCTGAACAGTGCGACGTTAATATTCAATCAATCCTACTGAATCGCAATAACCTCTTTTCTGCAGTATCATGGCTATCTACTTAAATTTAGATTGTTGCTTAAATTTTGAACACAAGTGTAGTATTGTCTTATTATTTACAAATTTTTTTTTATCTTATTTTATAATTATCTGTGTTAATACCAAAATGATATTTCAAAATAGTGTGAAATAAGAAATTAATTTGCAATATCTTCTTTAATAAATAGTAGTACATTGGAGTATCTAAATTATGTAATGCTTTGCATGCGTATATTTCATTATGAACTTACATGTGTACTGACAATTTTATTGTGAATTTCGTGGGGGGGTCATTTTGTAAAATCGAAAACTGCATCGTTTTCTCAATGATATTTTTGATTATGTGCTTAAATACATGCTGTATGTGGTGTTATTGTTATTATTTTATAACAACATATCCTTTGAATAATTAAATGTAGAATAATTTAAATGCTGTAGCATAATACCTGTGGTATTTATATGATATCCATCCTCCAGAACAAGTCATGGAACTAAATACATGATTTTATGTCACATACTCAAATGACAGATTACAAAAACAGTAAAGTATGTTTCTCGCATGTATTGTGTTAAAAAATATTGCTTTAGACATTGTTTTATTTTATTTGTTTTTTTTTTGTTTGTTTTTCTCTCTTTAGGAAGTAATGATAAGCAGAAAATAAAAGATATTTATACGGGATTAAGCAAAAAGAGTAATGTATGTTTTCTTTAATTTTTTTGTTTTTGTTTTTATGAGTGCCCATTTTCTTGCAAATGTTGATAATGCTATGTATTTTTTATATAATATTTTGAAAGTTCTTTATTTCTTAAATTTTATGTATACTTTTTGTTAATTAAAGGTTTGTTTTGTTTACTTTTTTGTAAGTAAATTGAAGTATGTATTTGGAATGATTTTTAAAGTTATATTTACCTATTGACAGAAAATAAAAACCCAAGTGTAAAATGCTTTTTAGGCTAAAAATATTTGCGATCAATATCATATCATTTTTTTTAAAAATTTCCGTAATATAAAAAAGCATACTTCGTTTTATCATGCTCTAATTTTTGAATGAATCGGATTTTTCTTGTAAGGAAAGAGTATCAAATCTTTACAATTTAGTTGAGGAGTAAGTCTGTTACATTTAATAATAGAAAACATTGCACAAACCATCATAACCATCACTCATGTAATTGCTTCTTAATTCCAGTATAGGCTTGAATGCCCGCGGTAGCCGAGTGGTATAGGCATCGGATCGTGGCTGGCTTTGTCACGAGTTCGAGCCCAGTACCACTAAAGACCAGCCGTGTAGGGCAGCGATGCACGTTAAATCTGTCGAGAGCTGAAACGTCCTCCCGTTGGTGTGGTAGTTAGGAGAGGGGGGTGCCAGCTCAGGTGTCGTCCACGTCACTTGACCATGGTTCAAAATTACGTGGTCCGTCGCCAAAAGCCCTCGTGTAGCTGAACAGTGTGACGTTAATCTTCACTCATTCACCAGTATAGGCTTGAAGAGGAAGCAGCCATGTAAATCAGAACCAGTTATTAAGGATTTATTGATATTTTCTTCCTCTTTGCTGGAGCAATATTTCCTTGTTTTTAAATTTCTCTAAAGTTTCTTCTTTCTATAAGTGTGGAATGATAAATTTTCCAAATAGAAAAGGGCAATATATTTGAAATATTGTGTTAAGGTTAAAATTCTTAATATATTTCATTAGTTAAACAAATGAGGAAATATAGTACAAGAGAATAAAAATATTACAATTGGGATGCGTGTTAATTTAGGGTAGCTAGTAATAAAATAAGTATTAGCTAGTGCATTTGAAATGTCGGATTTTTAAGCGTGAATATATTAAACTGCACATCTCTTCAAAAACCATTTATTTAATCAAAGTATATTCCTTTTGCTTCAATACCTTTCCCAACGAGATTTTAAAGCAGAGATGCCTGTCTTAGAAATTATGATCTTTAGAATCAAACTCTGATTCAGAATTTTTCAAGCTGTCTTCATTTTCAAGCTGTTTAGCCTGTAACAAGTGCTCTAAATATTTTTAAAAGTGAAAGCAGGTTAGTGAAAAATCCGGTGAATAAGTTCAGTGCTGCGAAATTTCATATTTTGATTCATTTAATTTCGGAGTTTTATGCGCCCGAGCGTTGTCATGAAGAAGTATTAGGCCTTGCCGATTAACAAGTGATGGGCGTATAATTAATATTTTTTTATCCATTTCATCAGTGTAATGGCAGTATAACAGATACAATTGGATTCGTTTCCACAAATGCTTTCAGGGCATCATTTCTCACATGTTTTGGGTTTTCCACGCCATTTGTTTCGTAGGAAAAATCACCAGACCAAAATTTTTAAACCAACTCTGCACTTTTCCAATGTTAAGAATATTCTCTCCAAATGCCTGGCTTATGTTACATGCACCCTTTACAGCATTTTTACCAAGCTTATAATCATTTCAAAAAATTTCATAAATATCAGTTGCATTCCATATCCTTACAAAATCCAAAATAAGTAACAAAATTAAACACTTTTAAGAAATTCTTCCATAAAAGGGGATTTTAGCAGTGGTCAGTACGATAATAAACAAGGTTATGTCATAAAACAAAGGCATTGCGAAAACATGAAGACTAACGTTTATATGTAAAAAAACTATCAATGTTTCATATGCACAAATCTTATAGTATTAAATATAAAAAAAATTTATATATAAAGCATTGTTAAGATGCTCGAAAATTCTAAAATACGCATTCATTCCATTACCTCTCACTTACAATTAAAGACTATTGAGTTTATTGTGTTCGAAAACAAAGGGCAGTCTGATATAGAACTTATAAAGTACATAAAGCTGTCATTTATATTCTTTAATGCACTCACTCTAATGCATCCATTTCAGATTGCAGCCAAAGATACTATTGAAGCACTTTTATACCTGCAAAAGAATAAGACAACTTGTTTGCCGGAAAGCCTTAAAGGCACTCCAAGTAAAGTATTCTGTTGCAGTTATATTTCATGGTTAACCAATCTGAATATACTTTTCCTCTAATTTTGCCCTTATTTTTGTCGTTTTTCAATTCCTACTATTAGTTCACACTCTCCCTATATATATATATATATATATCTTGTTCAAATTTTCAATCATTAATAAAATACTTTTTTATTCATCCACTCAAGTTAAAAACCTTTTTTTTAAATTGAAGTGGATAACACTTGATGTTAATGCAGTTTTTTCAAATATTAATTCATTAATTAATGAATAAATAGTAACAAACAAAAATAATAGTCCAACACCATATATAAAAATGAAAAATGCCCGTTGTGTTCCTGTAGCACAATGGATAGCATGTTGGACTTCTACTCCAAAGGTTGTGGGTTCGAATCCCACCTGGGATGGCCTAATGTCTGAGAATGTGATTTCTTTTTACTCTACTATTTTATTGGAGTAATTACATTTAATTAATGAATAAATTGTAACAAACAAAAATAATAGTACAACACCATATATAAGAAAAGAAAATGGAAAATTGCTTTCTATTTTGCCACTTAATGTTGTGATTCTCTTGTACGTATAAACATATTTATATAAATTGTAATTATTTAAAAAAACAGTAACTAAAATAATTTTTTATGTTACTTGTTTATAACTGCTTCCTGAATGTGAATGAAAAGTAGTTTATATTTTTATTGAATTTTAGTCTTAGAGTTTCTTAGCTGTGTTTATTTTAAATTGGCATTTCCTTCAAAGTGTAAAATTCTTTTTATACCAATTATATTATTCATTTATTTCATTAAAGTCAATTATCAGTTGAGAAGTTTTCTGAGTATTTAAGTCTCTTTTAAACTTTCTTTTCAATCAATGTTATTGTCATATAGTGTAAGAAATGTCTCTTATCTTCACATAAATGGAAATTCAAAACAGAATTTTAACTCTGAATCTTAAAACCCTCATATATATATATATCATGTTACAGAAACTTAATTATCGAACTATCGCCTTGTGGTTTCACTGGATTAGTTTCTGATTATCCATTGAATTGGGATGAAAGTTTGGTCAGATACAGTGGCACACACAGGAATTTTTCAAGTGGAGGGGGGTCCGGGGTCGAAAGTTCACCATTCTTGTATCATGCTCCTTTTGTTTTTGTCGATTTTCGGGAACAAAACACAGTAAAAAACTAATTATTGAATAAGTAATTAGCATTAATTAATAAAATTAATCATTAATAACAAATACTTAATTAAATTTTACGTACTTATATACTTAGAATTATAATCAATATGAAAAAAATCAAGGGATTTGGGGGGCCTTGTGTGCGCCACTGGTCAGATATAATACTGGAAAAGCCACAAATGAAACTGCTTAAATATTTGAGAATTAAGGGGTACGAAAAAAGTATTTCAGTGGCTTGACAGTCCTGGGTGGGCTCTGGCCTTCTCAGAAAGATGCTTCCTAGCCTATGTTTTTTTAGCAACAATTTAATTCCTGATTCTTAAGACATCTAAATCTCATTCATTGTAGTTAATTTACCTAAATTTTGATCTGCTTCTAGGGAGATAACCCATAGGCTGAGCCAGAAAAATTGATCTTGTGCTATCCTTGATAAATATCAGATAGCCAGCCCATTTGATTCTTTGAAGTTTGATAAAATTTTTTGTCTCATTCCCTAAAGATTTGGTAAAGTTTTGAAATTAATCTTTAATTCTAAGTTCCAGCAATCTACTTTCCACCTAAATTGCACTGCTGACCATTAAAATTGCAACTTTTTGAAGGAAAGCAAATATAAAAAAGATATTTGTGCTTAAACAGCATGGCATGAAGACAAAATGATTAAATTTGCAAGCTTACGGGGGTTCAAAATTAGTAAAAACAGCTATCACACCTGGCAGCTAAAATGTCCCTTGCCTGGTTAGGCATGGAGTCGAACTGAGCTTGGATGACAGAAATAGGCTACTCATTTTATGCTGTTTCAAGTCTATGCTACATTTCATTGACCAATATTAGCTGGAGAGGGGTGGCGGACCAGTCTCTCAGCAACTCGATACCAGATGTTTTCAATGAGGGACAGATCTGGAGACCCTACAGGCCAGGGTTACAATTGAATACCCTGTGTACCGAGGAAAGTCAAAACATGACGTGCAACTTATGGTCTTGATTTATCTTGTTAGCACAGGGTTTTTGACAGGCCTTGAAGATATGGTACAACCACTGGATGTAAGAAATGTACTGAGCTACGTTCAAATTACCTTCAATCCGAACTACAGATATGTGTATCGTTTACCCAATGATTGACCAAACCAACACCACCAGGTGCAAGGTCCCCTGTGTCAATATCGAATACAAGCAGGCAATAAGTGGTCTCTTCAGAGCTTTCTAGACACGTATGCGGCCATCAGAATTCTGTACACAGAACCGGGACTCGTCTTAAAAGACGATATTGTACCACTCCTGTATTCAGTTTCGTTGTTTTGCACACCAGAATCTCCGTCTCTCTCTATGCTGCATTGTCTAGGGAAGCCGAAGTAATGGCTGCTTTGTCAACAGTTCACGCTGTTGCAAACATCGTTGCACCATACCAGCAGATATTGGGCATGCTGCAAACGTGTTCATTTCTGACTAATGGTTCGTGATGGGGCTGTACGGTTTTGCATTGCTGAGCTCACACTGTGTCTTCTCTCTAGGGTGTTTGTTATGGGAGGGCATAGAGATCTTGCCTGCCGTTCAGTAAGCCATTCATTCCATACTTGCATGACAGTGGTTGGATTTCGATCAGTGTTAAGAGTGATATCACGGAACGATACTCCACACTCTCGATAAGCTATGATCCTGTCTCTGTCGAATTCCCACATTTTCTGGTAGGCGTTACATCTTATCACGTATATTCTGAACAAACTCCGCCCTTACGAAGCGCTTTCTGAATGAGAAATACACTACACAACTTTTCTTTTATGCAGTGCTCCAGATATCGTTTCTCCTTACTGCATCATCTACTATTAACCACACTTTCAATAAACCATGATCCTGCTTATATCAAATTCTGGCTAGTACTGGTAGCCATTTATCCTAATAGTAAGCATAACACGGTTTTCTCACATACAATCAACATTTAAATATGATTTCTGAATGAGAAACACACTGCAAAACTTTCCTTTTATGCACAGTTTGAGAAGCCGTTCCTCCCTCTTGTTTGATTGGATTGTACCTAAATGCTTATCATTTGCATACACACATATCCCAGCATCTTCCTTTCATGGGAATTTAACATTTGTTTCACCCCTTCTTCATGCTGAGAGAGTATTAATGGCCAGAAGTGTATGTATAAAATCTTCTACTGTAGTACATGTTTTGCTGTTGTAACACTAATTTTCATTTAAAATGTTTTTTTTTCAGAAAAATCTAAAGAAATTCACATGTCTAGTATTAATTTGGAAAGAAAGCAGGCCAATGGAGGAGGTAAAATTATTTTAATTCGATTTTACATACATACTATTTATTTCTGAATTATTAAATTTCTATTAAACTATTGATCATAATTATGTTCTCTTGTGTTTAATTTAATTCTCTTACTTTAAGAAATAACTTAACATTGTTTTTTCCTCTTCAAATTGGTTATGAAATTCACAACCATAACTGTGTTGTATGTTGAGATTTGAACAACTTGTGAGCTATGTTTCTTTGTTTTGTCTCAAAACTTTATTAATCATTATTGGAATGTAAATTATGAATTTCTTACTAAAGAAAGAGATCTAAACTGTTACAATGCAGTGTTTTTAAAAACTTATTCCTATAATGCTTTTGACAGGCCTTCAGTGGCACCTGGACAATAAAAACAGCTTCGGTTACGGGTGGGAGAATATTTTCTGCTCTTATTTCCTTGAAGAATTTACATAAAATATGTCATGTTCTGTTCTGATGCATATAATTAGAAAAATTTTCGTTAAAACATACCCAGTTATATTTTTAAATCATCATTTAATTTAAGTTTGCTCTGTCTGTGATTTGCAGCTTTTGTTATTTATCTGTTTTTTAAAGAAGATCTTAACGTTTATTAATGATATTCAATAAAGAAATCTTTGTATCAATTGTGTGTGTGCCTATTTTACTGTAGATAAAATCTTATATTCATTTATGTGAAATTCTCGACATATCTTTAACAAAATAGTTTTGCAGTGATAATACTTCTAAATGAACTTTGAAAATAAAATTAGTTGCGATATTGATTTATGTAAAAAAAAATTATTTTAAATACAGATTCATTTCTTTTAAGATTTTGAGTTATTTCTTTTAAAAAATTCTTCTACAATGCTTTGGACTTCAAACTAACTTTCATGATTCACCCCCAAAAAAAGAAATGAATATCATCCCTCTAAAATATATTTTAAAAAAATCGCGTATTTGGTAGTTTTTATAATTTTTCATGGTTATTCCAAGAGAAAAGTAAGTCCGGATTAGCCTAAGGGTCATGGTCATCAACTCATGGCCTAGTGCCAATAGTTTGAGCCCTAGTGAAGCTGGAGACTCGTTATGTGCGTTAAATTTGCCGTGGGCTCAGTCTTCACATTGATGAGAGTTGGGTACCAGCTCAGATGCAGTTCTCATCACCTGGCCATGTTTCAAAGTTAAAAGTTTGTTGCTAATAGCCCTCATGTTGCTTTATACTGCTACACTAATAAACACTCACTCATTAAGAAAAGTTTTATAATATCATGCAAATCCCTTGACATTTACATTTTACTTTCTCTTAATTTAAATTTTTAAGTTATTTTTATTGTAAAATCATCTGTAAAATGTCATTAAAATAGTATTAATAAAATTTATAGCTATCTTTGTTATTCTGAAACTGTAGATTATTTTTTACCGTTTTTAATTTTCCGGTGGTAATATTTTTTAACCCATGAAAATCATGCTAAATTTACTTTAAAAATAAGTTGGTAATGTAATATTTTACCATTCATTAAAGACAAAGCAAGACATCCATTGGTTACCTGGAAGTGTTTTGTTACTTTTACATAAGGAATGAAATAGATGAGTATTTTAATACTATGAGGGTTCTAGAGCTTCTGTTATGTGCAATGTTTTACAAATTTGACTTTTTTTCTTTATCATTGAGTAAAGCAATTTTAAATTTACTAAACATTCTGCAACCCTCAAATTTTAATATCCAATCTACCCTTTAAATAACCTTGTTATATAGAAAAGTATTTACTTTGAGGGGAAAAAACCGAAATATATTTCATTCATTTTTAGAACTGAATATAATTGTGTTTACGTTTCACTTTGTTCCATTTGACCATTTATTTAAACTTTCAAAATTATTTGTAATTCATAATCTTTTTTCGAACCTTTGCAAATATATATATATATATATATATTTAGGTATTTTAGGGAACGAAATTCCCTCTTCTGATTCACAAAAGTCAGAGGAATTCATTATGCCTCAAAAAAGAGAAATGGAAACAGGTGAACAACCAGCTACTTCAAATGATAATACAGAGAGAAATAATCATATAAGTGTATGTATGAATAATTAAGTGCTTTTCAGGAAAGGAGGGAGGGAGGAATTAAAAATGTATAGATATATTCATAAAAATAAAAATTCATATATTCATTCATCATTTAAAATAAAATCTCATTTGAAATTAACTTAAATGCTAAGTTTAAAATGCATTTTAGTATAATATTTTGAAAATACTTGTATTGCTTCAACTTAACAAAACTATGTATGTTTTTAATGAATTCACTTATTTGTTGTCATTTTAAAAATATCTCAAGATATTCTTTATCAGATTCTGTATATTCATTTCATAAAAAGATTTGTAATATTATATAGTGCACACAATTAGCAATAACATTTTAATATCTTATACATATGTATCAATTATTATATAGTTGAATAACTAATGGAAGAAACAAGTTAAGAAAATATGGTATTTTTTTTATCCTAGCCCTTTTTGTGAAAAAGCTAATCTAATATGGTACCCAGAATTTTAAATAATCATGCTTAAGACTCTTCTGCAGGGTTAGACATGATTTAAGGAGCCAACCATCTTCCCTCTCCTTTTTTTCCATACATTACATTATGTTTTATGAATATGTATATATGAAATAATAGAGGGAAACAAGCAAAAAAACCCACGCAAATAAATGAAAAGCGTCAAAAATTTTAATGTGAAGAAAAGAAATGTAGCAATCTATTATGTATGAAGTACACCATTACACACTGAAAGTAATCACCGAAAAGAAACAATTTAGCAAAAGCTAAATATGTGTAATTCATTTAAATTCGCAGTTTAAATTCTATTCATGATTATTTGTTACACATGAAAAGTAGAAATACTGTATAATTTTTAAAACTTGTAGTAAATTTTATACAATAGTTATATATATATGAAGAAATTGTAATTTTAATTGATTATGAATACAGTATAATTTGTTTAATGGTAAAAGATTTATGAAATGGTCTTAAAATGATTGTCATCTATGAGCACGAAAAATAGCTTAAGAAATATTTTTTATGCAAATTGCTTCTAATGATCATTAGTCTCATAATATATGTATTTATTTTTTTAATTCAAAGGAATAATCATGTTCTATACAAAGTTAGAAAAATGATCCTCATAAATATTTTTAATCTGATTTGTTTGTAATTAAGTTATCACTACATTGTAAATAATTTATAATTACAGTTCTTTAAATGAATATATGAATACTACTTTCCTATAAAATACTTTTTATATGAAAATTAAATACATCTCTTTTAACATGCATATTACTGTTAAATCTGTTATCTTTAATTGGTAATTAAAAATCTATAAATTTTGCCTTATTTCATTTAGAATTTGTGATTAGTAATTTTAAATATTTGTTGAATAATATGTAAAACTAGGTTAAGGTAGTTATGTTTTCATTTTTAAATTCTTTTGTAGTTTTTTAACTTTTAATACTCAAATATTTTGATCATATTTATAAGTAATTTTACTTTTCTATACATATATATCTTATTGTATATATATATATATATATATATATATATATATATATATATATATATATATATATATATATATATATATAATGTACCTTTTGTAGTTTTATTTCCCCTAAAGAGGGTTTTTTTTTGGAATAATTTATTTCATCTGAGTTTTAGAATATGTTTATGTTGATTAACATGCATAAGTGTTTCTTGGCTCTTATGAAAAAAAAAACTATTTGAACTCTGTAATTAAATGAATATTTATTTTTATTTTCTTCTCATATAGAAAGCATTACTTTAGTCATGAATAATGTCCAGCAGCAGTTTATTTCAATTTTAGTGAAATATTTTGTTAGCTACAGATACATATGAAATATTATTGAACTTTATTATAAAACGAAATGTTTCTAATATCAATAGCTGGGCGTAAAGTTTAAAATGGTTATTTTTTTCTGATAATTTTGCTTTGGATTTAGAAAAAGGTAAAACTCATTATAAATTAAATATTTAAGGATTATAGAAATTTTAAAGCAATTAGAAAATATTCTTAATTATTTATATAAATCTTTTTATCTCTTTATTGTATAATACAATAGATGTGAAATAACAAGTACATGTTTTACTTCTTACTTATCACTGTTACAGAATTTGTTACTTGCATTATAAATCATAACTTTAATGCCAATGTAACATTGCACAGCTCTTTTTTTTTCACCCTTTTAATCAGACAGATAAATACTAGCTTTCATCATTTAAGATGTTTGAATTTTATTTAACATTTTCTATTTACTCTCATGATCTTAACTTTTGACATAACATTGTTTTTTCATACTGCTTTGAACAAACTATGCAATAAAAAGAAAGCTGGCAAAAAAGATGCTTTGGAAAGATTTAAGTAATCTATCAACAAAATTATTTTACTGCAATTCATAGTTAATAGTAAGCACATAAAGATTTTGTTATTTAACAGTTTTAATCATTTTAACTATGTAAGATAATTAAAATCTTTGGAAAACATTTTGTATTTATTGTAATGAGGATTGTGTGTATGATTTTAGTGAAATAGCTAGTTGTGCCAGAAGTTCTGTCACAAAAATTGGAGATCATATACGTTGGCTCAGTGCAGCATATGATTTTAAATTTGATGCAATGTTTTTGAGGTAGTTGTCTTTCATACATATTGCTCTAAATCAGTCAAAGCTTTAACACTTTGAATAGAAGTGTGCAGAATATATTTCTCTGCACCAAAAAAAAAGAGCCTGTTGGAGATTAAAGGCTCTTAAATGTTCAGACATCGACGGGTTATTCGCTTGTTGAACCAGCAAAAGATTTTCTGTGACCAATAGAATTGCAGAGTGTAGTAAATATGGTCATATGCGATCGGTAAGAACACCAGCTCTCGTCAAAGTAATCAGGATGAGAAATTGTCAAAATCTTTGTCAAAAGAAGATTCTTCTTGCTAAACAGATGGACGTGTCAATAAACAATGTGTTGCAATAGAAAATAAAGACTTTATATACAAAGAGAGAATCGAAAAATAACTGGTCGTTTTCTTAGAAAGGAATTAAAGCGTCAGAGATATCTTGAAGCAAAAGCACTGTTGCAGAGGCATGCTCATAACGGTCACAGATGCATTCTGTTTACTGATGAGAAAATTTTTGACTCAGAAGAGTCTTTCATCCACTAGAATGACCATATATATGCAAAAATTACCCAAGAAGCTAAATAGAGGAAAAAAGGCTTGCAGAAATTTCATCATCCGGTTTTGGTTGGGTATTAGCTATGAAGGTGTCTCGTAGATTCATTTTTCCCTGAAAGAAGTGAAAACCGTGGCAAAAGTTTACAAAGACACTATCATATAACCAATTGTGAAGCCCCTGAACATAAATCTGTTCACCATTTGTCTATGATTTCTCTTTCAAACTTAAACTATCGCTACTATTGGATTTCTTATTCACTCAAAATCTTTCCATTTTGGGAAATATAGTAAGAACTCGTGGATTTGTTGTAATATTCTGTACAGATTGTACATTCTTCTCTCCCGCTCATGTCATTGACACTGACGGTCGCAAACAGAAAAAAGCTCCAACAGATGCCAATCCTGTTAAGCCAAATATAGGGACTTCTGACATAGAGTAATGAAGGAAAAAATAAGTACAAGAATAATAGAGTACAAATCTAATAACAGAATTCTTTCAAATCTAAAGAACTAAGCAACAGAGTAAGTAAGATGATGCTTTTAAAAAAACAAAACGGAGAACGTGAATTTCCTTAGATTAAAGGGAGAAATAAAAATATTAAAAATATAATTTAAATTGAATAAAATGAACAACTGAAATATAAAATTTATGGGACTGTTATATTAAACACAATAAAAAATTAATGACTGTAAAATAAATGAAAAATAAGACCGAGCATTCAACGCAAGTCTTGTCTCTCCATGAAGGGACGTCGCCCCTGTCCTTCCTTTACAGTGCCACAACACACCTTTAAAAACCGTGCTCTAAGCAGTATCTGAGGAATTTCTCTATTTTTTAATTTATTTATTTGATTTGTTAGTTCTTATAAGTTATGTTGTAAATACTTAAAAGTTATATTTTTATAAACTTTGTTATACTTGTGTGTATAACAATCTCATTTTATTTAAATTATAATTTTTTATATATTTTATCTTTAATTCTTAATTACACATACATTTTTAATGTTGGTTTCATTTCATTTCCCTTGATAAAAGCATTTTAGCTAGTGTTTTGACAGATTTTTTTATTCTTGGAAAAAGAGTATCTTAATAGCTTACACATTGCCTTGCTCAAAGACGGTCTAACACATGAATCGGTAATCTATGACGCGTGCGCCATATTTAGTACATGTCACTTCTTAGTGGTACTCTACACCTCTACAAATTAGTCGGTTTTTGAGTAAAGATGATCATTTTTTTTTTAAATGGAGCTTATTGAACTAACATATTCAGAATCATGGAAAATAAAATTTACAGAATTATTAAAAAAAACTGGAAGATAACTCTAATGATAAATCGACAGCTATTTTAAATTGTTGGATAGCATTTCTGGAGAGATTTAATTGAAGAGAAAATTGCAGGTGCTCTGATTTCCGCTTTTTGTTCTACGTATTTATGCCAACTGTTCTTTTATCATATGAAAAATATCCTGAGTCAGCAAAGAAGTTGTTTAACAACTTTGCAGATTCAACTGAACATTCAGAATCGTGTCAAATTGAAAGTCACAAATTATACCCTGATATTTCGATATAAAATAGAGGAGGTGCAGAGACAAAAGGTTTGCATTAAAATGTTTAACAAAATTGGAGGAATACTTATATATTGGTTATTCTTTATTTTATTTATTAAATTTAAAACATACGTAATACCAAATATATGTACAGTTTAAATTTTTGTTGAATGAATAGTTATATTTTATGTTTGTTTTTATGTTAATAAATATCTTTAAATAATGCATAATTAATATATAATAAAACTAAATTTGTATTCTTGACATCTATCCCCTAACACTGCATACATTGCCACAGGAAACAAATTGTTTCAAATATTCATGCTGTGCGGCACACTGAATCATATTAATAAATTGGTTTGGCTCATCACAGCTACAAGATTGCTGACCTAGTCTAACACAAAACTTTTCTCTAAAACCTCCTACACAATTTCTAAAAATAGCTGCTATTTTCCATCATTTTATTGTATGATTATAGCATCTCCATTATTCTCCTCATTGCAATTCCCAAGTTGAAAAAAATATAGGAATTATCTCTTTCTTTTTAATTATACTTGTACTGAATAGATGTGTAAAATGGTCACTCGCCTGATGTTTGAAATATATTATGTTCGTTTTCTATTCGGCTCTTTTCCACACAACTATTTGCATAATATAT
This sequence comes from Trichonephila clavipes, assembly GCA_019973935.1. NCBI lineage: Eukaryota > Metazoa > Arthropoda > Arachnida > Araneae > Nephilidae > Trichonephila > Trichonephila clavipes. The sequence continues at coordinate 165,999 of BMAU01020907.1, read as the reverse complement.
TCTATTTGTAAAAATCCATCTCGTTTTGATCTTGAATATTGCTGTATAAGCAGCGATTTCTTTTGTAGTTCAAGAAATTCTGGTTTTTTAGCTATAATTTGTTTGGAGTATTTTGTAAGTAAATCGGATATATGTAAACTTTGTTTACATATTATTCATTCATTACATTCACTGTTTTTACGAAATAATTAATATAAAAATTTTAAAAAATTTTTTGATATGGCTTTGTTCTGAAAAATATAAATATGAATTAGAGTAATAATTTATAGCAGGTTCACCGTGGGGTAAATCTTTTAATCTATATATATTGATTTCTGTTAAATGATGAAATGTTTTCCTTTTAAAAGCAAATTATTTTGGGAATTAAACTTTCTAATATTTATAACCCTATTTAAATGGCATTTATCATAAATTTGTGGCGGTACTTTAATCGTATCTTCTCCTTTTATTGAATTGAAAAGATCTTCAAAATCTGAATAGAAAAAATAAATTTTTTTTCATTCATGTCACACCCCCTTACTTTTTTTAATTATAGTTACTGCTAAAATTGATTGCATCATTTTTGCTGATTCAATTACATGAGTTTTAAAACCATTTAGTAATCCTCAAATTTTGAGAATTTTATCAAACTTTGGTGTAAAAAAATATCAGCAAATTTAATATCTGTAAGAGAAATGTAAAAACTAATTGAGAAGCAATTATTTATTTTTCTTTCATATAACTGATTTATACAGTGCATTATTATTTTTAAAATGTTCAAAAAGCATTTTACTATACTAACATTTAATGACTGATAGTATGTAAATATTTGTCTCCATTCTGAAAAATCAAACTACATTTTCAGGTTGAAGCTACTTTGAAAGCTGTGCATCTCCAGCGTAGAAAGAAGAAACTTTTTAATCTTTAAAATATTCTTCTGTTCATTATTTTATTAAATATGGAATTTGACATCTTGATTTGAAAAATATTTTTTAAAGGATTTTGGTGTGGTAATTTATTTGTAATTGTTTGTGTAAAACTTTTTTAATGTTTTAAATGTTAATTATATATTACTCTATGAATGTTTGTTGTGTCATTGTTTTCATGTTTAGTTTGTAAATTTTTTTTTAATATTTTGATAAATGAATAAGTTTCATGCCAATAAAATTTTGATTCTATAAGTTATATCTGTTGGACAGAGTATTACAAACATAATTTAAACCTGGTCAAATTGAAACAACCTTATCTTCTTATATATATTTTTGCTAAAAAGTTGCATTAGAGTAATTTCCAGTAGCTGTCTTATTTTTCATGCACACTCATATACATTTATTGAAATACAGTCATGTCATCTTCTGAACTATCATCGTAAAGCTCATTGCTGAAGGAAGCCATCCATTCAATGTTTTGATGCTTTGAGCTCTTTTTTGAAATTAGTTTTAACTGTAGAGCCATGAGAAAGTCAAATAGTTTGATATCAACCCTATGAACCATTAATTTCTTTGCTCTTCTGTCTGCCATCCATTGACACTGATGATTTAAGAAAGTAATAGTTGTCGGGACCTGATCTACATTTATGCTTTTTTGCATTTACCTATTGATTAAGGTTTTATTCTGATCACCGTTTTCAGACCGTTGGAAGATTCATCGTTTCTGTGCATAAAGCTGCTAGATATTCTTAATCCTCTGGAGTCTTCCACAATTCTTTTCTTTTACAGAACAGGATAACTTTCTTTTCGTACTCATCTTATCTAAGGTGTTTGTATATTTTCCTTTTAAATTTACATTTGGAGGTATCGATGCGATACTCATAGATTCCAGATAAGTAAGAGATCGTTTTAAATTTTGATTTAATGCTTGTTTTGGTTTCCATTACTGATTCATTCCATCCATTTCAATAATAGTAATGGATGCAGACACTTTTAAAGTGCTTCGTTGTAGAGCAAAAGCTGCACTTGAATTTTTAATTTTTTAGACAAAGATGATCAAATTTTTAATAAATATGGTCTGCTCGACAAGTTTGAAAAACCTAAAATAATTTATAGGGATTTTGACGAAACGAATGCTATATTACCATTTCAATCACTTAAATGGGAGAATTTGAAATTAAATGTTATGAAGCCAATCTACAGATTATTTTAGAAAATTTATCTGTTAGAGCAAAAGTATATCAAGCTAATAATTCTTTTTTTTTGTTAATGTTTCATTTATGAAATAAAACAATTTTAGGTTGCAAAAACTTAATATAAAGATTTTTTCTAATAATTATGAAAATTGGTCTTCATTTAAGGTTAAATACAGTCGAACCTCTATATTGCAAATTTTTCTATGTAGCAAAGTGCATTTGCTATATAACGAACTTTTTCTTTTGCGATTCAATTTTTTCTCCCTATTTTTAAAGTATTTCTGTACATTTCAAGTTATTCTCTCTTTAACACATTTTATGGTGATCATAAATCTTGAACTGGTTTTATTAGATCCTAACTCGCCGAGAACAATAGAGTTCTGAACGTTTCATCTAAGAAGTGCAAACGGTAATCCCCATTGTCCAGTTCACTAAAAACATCTTTGATATCCCATTTCACACTCTGTGGAGTTGTCCCGTGTCCTAGTAATAAAATAATGTATGTTTAATATTACTTGCATGCTCTAAATAGAAAATGTTCTTAAACTTTCATTAATTTTATTATAAAAGTATTTTCTTAATATTGAAAATACAGTGACACATTCGGTATGTTTTTTTTTTTTCTTGTTTTACTTGCAGTTTTCTTTCTTTGTTTTTTTAAAAGATAAAACTTATAAAATAAACTTATATTAATTTTAAAAAAGGTGTGAATAATTACTTTTTAAATATTTAGTGTTTATGAATTTAAATTTGTTTTATTTGGATTTATAAAGTATATTAAAAAATGAACCTCTATATAACGGATTTTCCATACAACGAACTTTTTTCGGGATTTAGCTACTTTGTTATGTAGAGGTCCGACTGTATATATATAAATCTTATGTCAAGTACAGTAGATCTTGAAAACTCGGCCTGAATAGGACCGAGTTTGTGAAAATGCCGGTTTATCGAGAATAAGTACGAGTTTTTCCTCAAAAAATATAGTATTGCACTTGAGTGTATTATTTACTTGAGAATACAATAGAAAATAAACTGCCGAAATATCCTTAACAAAGGAAAAGTATGTACTTTATGAAGGCATAGAGCATTTACTACTTGAAGAAAATTAATAAATACTTAATATACAGTAACTTACCTTGATCGGACACACCTAAAAAAAAACTTTTTGAATGCCCAAGGTTCTCTATAATGAGCATAAAGTGGCCAACTTTGCAAAAACTGGCTACTTTTTGTTGAAGAAATGTGCTATCTCATGTTTTCCATACTGCACTCTGCCTTTTGCTGCTTCATCATGAAGACGACGAAGGAATACTAAGTACATTACCAACACACCTTAGAGTTCAAAATATTTAAGGGAGGTTTTGATAACCTGTGTGATATTTTAAGAGTTTGTACGGTGTCTTCAACGTTTACGTCTTCATCCTTTTCCAGCAGTTTTTCATTAACTATAACAGCAAAAATTTCTGCTCTGGACTTAATGTTTTGCTCAATATTGTTCCAGAACCACTATTCGACGTCATTTTCACCGGGCTCTGCAGATCCAGGAACTCTTCAAGTTGAGTAAGTTTACATTTTCTGTATCATCATGGACAATGATATATGGTGGAAGAGGTAAAGGAATGGGGACTTTGAACAGGGATACACTTGGTTTTTTTCTTTTTGACCTGCAAGGATGTGGCCAAGTTATCGACTGCCTGGTCTTCAAGAGCTGAGTTTTTGGGACTGTACTGTATTCAAAAATTGCAGTATCTTAGAGGTTTATTGCTCTCAGAACCTGCAAACATACTTAAATAGATTCCTAATAATGAAACTATTTACAACAAGGCTTGGGAAAAATGATCTCATTTTGATAGATGAAAAATGATTTGTTTTTTTATCAAAGCACTAATGGAACAACCTTTTCTTAATGATACTACATTTAACTTATGCAACATAGCAGATACTTATGAAAATGTAGTAAAATATCATCAGTTGATACAATGGGGAAGTCTTGAGCTGTATGGTTAGTTTACATTTTATCACAAAAGGTTGACCCTAAAACATGCGGGCAGAATTTTCAGATAAAAATGATTTTCTTACATTTGAAGCATTCATAGAATTTTTGAACTGCAGATGCACATACAAAAACTTTATAATGAAAGTATAATTTGCATGAAAAAAAATCTTATATTAATAAATCTTTAAAATGTTTGTTTGTAAAAGGAATCGTCTTTTATTTAAATGCTCTAAATTTAAAGTGCGTGAACAATTTGTTCATAAAGAGGAATTATATGTGGACTGTTTATCTGATAAACATATTGAGTCACATTGCAATTCTAGTTTTAGAAGTCATTTTTGCAAGGAAAAAATCATTCACTATTGCACGAGTACAATTTTAGAAATTCTCTATCAGTGAATAAATTTTACCTAACCGAAAGTGCAAGTTAAAAAGAATATGATTTTGATGTTTCATCAACTGATCAAAACAGATAAGTTATAGCTTCTGTAAATTCCATTTTTTTGCAAATGAGTTTTCTTTACTACCAGCGATGTAGCTACCGCCATATTAATGATATGGGGGCTCCCAAGTTACAGGACCCCAATATGTGTGTTTGACACTTTCAAATATGCTTTGTTAATGTGATAATTTTATTTATTTTTTTTAATTTACCAAAAAAAGGACTTTTAAGTAATTTTGATACATGGCCCACTTAAGACTAGCTAGAACATTGTTTATTACCTACTATAAGCTTCATATTAAAAAGAGAACTGTATAGTTAGAATTATGACTGATAATGGAAGACAGTCAACGTTTCTCCCTTGAGAAATATTTTTGTAACTTCTCAACATCAAAAGAAAAATGCTAGATTCCAAATAGATTCTACGAGATTTCAAAATCGCGATGAATAAAGGATGAGTAGAAATAAATTTAATATTACATAACCTTCAAGGTCAAATTACCAGTTAAAGCTTACATTTTGCGAAAGTTACTGTTGATTTACTGGCTGAAAAAATAAATGAAGTACATTCTTCGCGCTTTAAAATTGCATACTTAGTACATCAGAAAATTCTTAATTCAAATGATATTGATATGATTCTCGGATCAAACTCTTTTTTTTTTTTCAGGACAAATTACATGTACTTGAATTTAAATGTTTGCTTTGCAATCCATATTGTGATATTTGCTGTTATGTCATTGAAAAAAATTCAAATATGTTCATAAGAGTTTTGTTTCGCAAAACTTTTTCTGATTTCCCTAACTGAATTTAGAAATAAATTTCTAAGTTATTTTCTTAAATTCGAGAATCCTGTCCGATAGAGACGTAATATTTTTATCTAAAGATTTTAAATAATATATTTTATTCTTTCATTAAATTTCAGAGAAAATAAGTTTTAATTTTAATTGTCCGGCCCATTTTTTGCATATCTACAAATATCTATCTTAGAAATTTACTATTGCTCAAGTTATGTGCTTTTCTTTGTGTACATAAATTATTCAAACATTTTTAGTCTATTTCGGCAGAGTCTGCTGTGGGTAAAATGCAACTGCTGCCTTAGCTATTTCTGAATGGACTCTGTATCAAAATTCCTTCGAGGCCCTATTTTAGGTTTGAAAAGCCCTGTTTAAGTGACTGTAGTTATGTATGGTGGGGCACCGTATCATTGATAAGGCGGTTGCTACACCCCTGGATGCAACATTTTACTTTTTTCCCCTTGTTTGTTTTGAATTTTTACATTTTGTCTGTTCAGTTTTATAATTTTTAAGTTAACTTAATTTACCACGATATTGATATTTGTATATACTGGTGGTCGAAAATTAAGTACGAAGAAGTAAAATAATTATGTTAAATGAATGACCAGGCAGCGGGGAATCGAAAATCCAATCAGGATACCGACTATGGTTAGGTATAAATGGACCTGTGTATATATACTGCATGATGTACTGGACAAGTGTCGAAGGAATATACGTCACATGTGGATAGTACAGTCGGACCTCTGTATAACGAAATCGCTAAATCCCGAAAAAAGTTCGTTATATGGAAAATTTGTTAAATGGGGGTTTATCTTTTATTACACTTTAAAAACCACATAAAACAAATTTAAAATTCATAAACACTATATATTATTTTAAAAAGTAATTATATTCACACTTTTTTTGAAAAACAGTATCTATTCATTTATATATCTTACCCATCAAAAAGAAATCTGCAAGGAAAACCAGAAAAAAAACGTTGTCCAGGACTATATTGTTTTTTCAACTTTAAAAAATAATTTTATATTAAAACTAATAAATTTTTTAATGACATTTTCTAATTTTAAGCCTACGAGAAATTTTAAACGCACATTACTTTATAACCAGTAATTTTAAGCATGCACTACTACATGCGTCCTTAAACTTAATTACTGATAAAATCTGTTAGTTTTATATCACTTTTTGTTTAAAAAATAATGCCAATTTCATTGCTCTAACTAGCTTAGGCACCTGGTAAAACCAGTTCAAGATCATTAATCACCATAAAATGTGATAAAATAGGGAATAATTTGAAAAATATCCTGAAGTATTTTAAAAATAGGGAGATAAAAATCGAATCATACAAGAGAAAAAGTTCTTTAAATAGAAAATGCACTTCGCTATTTGGAGGTTATTTTACAAAGAAAATAGTAAAATGTTCTTAATTCCAAGAAGAATTTCGCAAAATAAAGAAATTCGTAATACAGAGGTTCGACTGTATATGTTCAGCATTTCTGTAAAAGCTGTTGCGTTGAGTACATCGATCAAATTGTTGCCTCATAGTAATATGTGCAACTGATAATCCTGTGGATGATTTGTTGGTAACCTTACTTTAGGTAGAATGATTGGGAAGATGGAGGAAGGTCAAAGTGTACCTAGTGAACTGTGGAACTCAGAACCACTCAAAGCGTTTTACAAGTTTGGAATGCATTTCAAACTACAGGAACAGAGCTGCCCGAAAGCTCAATAATGGCCATTCATGAACAATCACGGTTACAGACGACCCATGTATTGTCCTATAGATGAGAAGGGATAGTCGGGAGATGGTAAAAGATATCTCAAGTGTACGACCATTTTACGAGTGTACAATAAATATCCGACATTGGCGTGACCAAAAAAAAAAGACCATGATAGAAAGGGATCATGGATGACTGACAAAAATCCTTAAACGAGGTATACTTGCTTCATTTCCTCAAATTTCCGCAAGTATCAATTGCTGGGGCATCAACAAATACACTGGTGAGCAAAACTTAAACAACAGGTGTTTTTATTTCATAACTCCACATGAAATCATCCGAGAGACATGAAAAATTCAGAAATGAGAGACAGCATTTTGTACTTAAACGATGAAAAAAGCACAGTTGCGCAAAAATGAATACTATGCCTGTAAGATGGAAACAAACAAAAAAATGCCTTTTTGAAGTCATAGTATCGTTACACGTGATTATCTGTCCAAGAGGAAAGAAAATAAGCAGTTGTTCCTTGGTATGGGATATGCCCTCCCCTCCCCTTGGTACAATGGTTTCTTCGCATCGTCTCTCCATATTCAACACCAGATTGTCCAACAGTTCTTGAGGTAAGAGTGCCTATTCCAAAATTTCACTTGTTGAGTGTTCCCCAGGGGATGTAATCGGACCGTCTCCCAAAAGCATTCCATACATTTTCCAGAAGATTTTAACCAGGGGAGAATGCTGGGACTATTCCATTCGAGGGACATCTTCACTTTCCAGAAGCTGCTGAACATCAGCAGTCTGTTGTGGCTGTGCATTGCCATCCATAAAAACGAAGCCTGATCCAATAGTACCTCCGAACAGACGCTCATGGGAAAGAATCACCTCCTTAAAATAGCGATCTCCGGTTACAGAACCTCTGTCGAAAACGTGGAGCTCAGTCCGCCCGTTCAGCATAATGCCTTTCTAGATGAAATCTCCAGGACCACCGTAAAAGTCTCTTAACCTTGATATTACTGGAATGAAACCATGTCCCGACCTCTCTCGAAATCAACTGGCGTTGAGAATCGCTTGTGTCACTGAAACGATTCTCATCCCTGAAGAGGACATTGATGAGATGTCCAGTTTCTGTGCTCCTTACGCCACTCTAAAACTGTGCCTTCGATGACCAACTTTCAAAATGATGTAGCGTTCAAGACAGCGGGCGAATATGTGCTACCTGTGTGAAGGCGTCTGGCGATAATAAACCGCGAGACTTGACGCCTTGTTGATGTACGCAGTTGCTGAGCAATGACGCTTTCTGACTGGTATCGGGCTCTTTTCGCCTTCAGGGCGCTATATCGGTCATCCATTCCAGTTGATTTCTTTAGGCGGCCTCCACCGACCTTTCTAAGAGCTGTATCTATGGTTTGGAAGGCTTTCCAAGCGCGACACTTTTGTTCATTCCGAACTCTTAAACTACATTGGTCAAAGTACGCCCCTCCTCCAACTTTCCGATCATTCTTCCACATGTGAAGTCATCCAGGTGATTTCTTCAAGCCATATTCTTTGCACGAAAACCAAGATCTCTGCATATTTCACGAAAAAACTCTCTGCCGCGAATGTCTTTAATTGCGCCTCCGTTTCTCCTTTTATTGTAGTCTTGAGCTGCGCGCCCACCGACCACATGCGCTTTTCGTACTCTCACGTCGCTTATGATGTTTTTGTTCCTGATATTTGCATACGCATCACATTTCTACTGAATTGTGTCTGCAATACCCTCCCCCCCCTTCTCTGTAATTTTATAGCTATCTGCTAAAAATTAATTTTGTTGCTTAAGTTTTGCACACCAGTGTATCAAATTGTTGACTGTTGAATGGACCATCATTGAAATGAGCTTTCGAAGCCAAAGGACCACTTGTGTACCGTTCTTGACTCCACGGCACATATTTAAGCCTCACCTGAGCCCGCTAATATCGTCATTAGACTTTTTATTTCTAGAATTCATTGCTTGGTCTAATGAGTCCCTTTTCCCACTGTATTGGGGGGATGGACGTATACGATTATGAAGGCAACCTCATGAATCTATGAACCCTACGTTTTAAGAGGACTGTTTAATATGCTGGAGCCTCTGTGATGGTATAGAGCGCTGACCTGATATTGAAACCCCTAATACGTTTTGAGACGATTCTGATAGGTGACAGTTGCGTAAGCATCTTGTCCGATCACTTACATTCATCCATTCATTTGACTAATTAGACATTTCTATTGACTAATTAGATCCCCAGAATGAGTGTTATTGAACTTATCTGGGATGCCTTGCAACCTGCTGTTCAGAAGAAATATCCGTTACCTCGTATATTTATGGAATTTGTTGACTGCTTCTCAGGATTCATGGAGTAAATTGCCAATTATATATATACAGTACTTAAACTAATATCTTTCGTGTTTAAATCAATTGAATTAGTGCAACAGTTTTTTTTTTATTTTTTCCTTTTTTTTTCAAGATAAAAATGTAAAAAAATATACAGTAAAATATCAGACTTACTCGCACGACTAAATATGAAAATATTTACATGGCTGTACATTTGATTTCTTACTCCTTGGAATTATTTTTTCTCTTGAAAAATTTGTTTTAGTGAGAGACTGAATTAATTTAAACGCTGTTTTTTTGTTACTTAACCGATATGTGATATTTATTTCTGTGATAGGAAAAATTGTGTTCTGAAAATTTTGACAATTTTAGAATTGCGCATGCATATCTAAATGCAAATTTAGCATTTAAACGTACTAATGAAGATTAGACTTTATTTTAAAGAAGGAGATGATTAATATAAAAAGCCAATAATTACTGATTTTCTTAAAAAAATAAATGATTACAAAAGTAGCTTTAAGGAATTCAAAAACAAGCAAAAAGATAGTTCTTTTAATAGTAAGTGTAGGATTCCATGCCTTTTCCTTAATTTAAGATTATTTTAACTTCTGTTTTATTTGTCATACAGCTTTAGTAAACCGTATAAGTGTGGGCTTAAGGTATTATGTTGGTCTTGAACACAGAAGCACTTCAACAACGTGGTAAATGAAGGCAGTCATGCTTCATTTGCTTACTACGAGTCAATACGTACGTCCAAATTTAACCCATCACCAAGTCAACATGGTTCATGATAAACTTTGAAGTTATTGCATTGAAAGATCACATATATACAATGTTTAAACTCAGTTTTTTATTGTTATCAAAAGAGTTTTGAATACAGTTTTATAAAAATAAAACCATATAAATGTCACAAAACAAAATTATATTACAAAAATCTCAAAGGCTATACCCTCAAGGATAAGCTGAAAAACATTTTAAAACTTATTTTTCAAAAGTATACAAGACCCGATGTAAACAGTCAGGTTAAAAAGAAGTAATAATAAATAATCTAAACTAAACTCATTGGCGCAACAGCCCATAGAAGGCCAAGGCCTACTGTGCCCATCTCAGTTTTCATGACTTTGGGCACTGAGGTGCATGAGCAGATGATCCGATCAACGGGTCAGTCTGATGTGAACCCCTAGTGTTTAGTTCCCAAGCAAGCTTGGTACTCATTTATCGACCCACTGAAGGGATGAAAGGCTGAGTCGACCTTGCCCTGCCCGGGGTTTGAACCCCAGAGCTATGGCGTGGAAGCGATTAGAAATAAACATAATAATAAATAATTGAATAAATATAAGTAATTAAGAGTACAGATAGTCAAAGAGAAGCTTTCCAGGAAACAGAATCTTCAATACGAGATTTCCAAAGGAAAAATTCTCTGTTTTGGAAAATATCAAAGTTATATCGTCTTAGACCTTATAATCAACCAACTCACAAGGAAATCCTTTATTAAAAGAAAAAATTAAAGATTCAAAATATTCCAGGTTTGGAGAGGACTTTATAAACTTTACATCGGTTGTGCAACCTCATGGAATCAAGTTAAAAGACTTATATATCTCCCAATCTAAGAAACTAAAAGAAGAAACTTCTTCCCGATCTAAAAAAACACCCGAACTAATACCAATATAAAATTCCGAAGAAAGATATTTAATATGATTTTTTTCATAGCAAAAATGTTGTAAATAGTAATTCTAGAAGCTAACTAATTTAGATGAAATCAATATTTAAAATTTATTTTCGATTTTTTAGTGTGATAGTATAAAATACAGTTTGTCTATTTATATATTAAACGCATATGAATTCAAGTCGAATTTAAAATAATTTATTGCTCTCTTGGGAAAAAAAAAGTGCTTTGTCATCTCAAATTTAGGATTAAATATAAATATTGATTGTAAATATAAATATTATCCCCCGTTCTGATTCATATTTTTATAATGTGGTACAAATATTTAGAGTATTTTAAAACGTTTGACTTCAAAAAATTTTTGAAAATCCTGAAAAAAATTCAAGTAGATTTTCAGCTGCGTTAAACATTCTTATATGTATGCAGAGCATATTATATTTAGGTTGTCTCTAAAAATAATTGGTCAAATCAATATATATATAGTATAAATTAGTTTAAATTTTTCCAATGTTAAATATTTCAGAATGATAATAGAAAGTTTATATAAAAATCTCATTAGAAATGTGTATATAGAAAGGTGTTTTTTTTAAATATATATAGAACAATATTAACTGATATAGAAAAATATGCATATTCGATGTATTTATTTTCGTTTCCAAAACCTGTGGCAAAAATGGATTATAATCTATCTAGAATTAATACTAAAAGAAACATAAGTATATAGAGAGAAAGTAACAGAATAATAGAAATAGATTCGAAAAGTAATAGGATGGTAGAATGAATTCCATAAATAATAAGGTAGTGGAATAGTTTCTAGCAGTAGTATGATAACAGAATAGAGAAATTGCAATAGTGGTATTGTAAAGAAATAGATTTCCAAAATTAATAGGATATTGGAACCTATGTTACTTAAACCTTAAAACTATTATTATGCTCTGAAAGTAATAATTTGGCACATCTCTAATTATATGATTCTAAATTTCTCAATAAATACCTTATACAGCAATTTAATTGAGGCAAAGTTATATTTGCTCAAATCGTTTGGCAATTCAATTTCCAAATGATTTGAGCAAACATAACTTTATTCTTCAATTGCTGTTTCATTCAAATGATTTCAAGAAATAAATAAGTATTCATGAAATGTGTGTGATTAATTATTTTATACAATAATTCAGCATACCAATGTATGCCATCTCTTTGTTGATGTCTTGCTGGCGGAATTTTAAGATTTACAGAATGGAAAAAATGCCACAAAGCTTCTTTAAAATTGTGAACAATTCTGATTGGTGAAAAAGCAAAATGAGCTAATTCATGATCAGATACAACGGCATAACACGAGGCAACAACATTATTCACTACTATAGTTCCTTGTTTCGTCAGAGGCGCAAAAACCCCTATTTCTTTACTCACTGTTATATTAACTACTCTTTCCAATGAAATTTCATTTTTTCTGGCAGTTTTTAAAACATAAATATAATTTCCAATTCTTATGTTTTTTGCAAATGTTGCAAACCTATTGTTATAACTTGTCTTTTCTTCTGATGCTGTATAAACCAGGTGTTTAGAAGTTACGGTAATTTGAGTGTTATTTTCAGTAACAATTGTACGGTACCATCTACTGCTCTCATTATCACGATCTAGAAATAGAATAACTTCACTGAAATCTAAGCCACCGTTTGGTGTAACGACTAATACTTTGTCACCGACGTGCAGCTGTGTCATTAGTTTTTCTCCTTCAGAAGTATATACCTTAGAATTGCCACTGAAGCAGCCTCCTAGAGCTCTATAATCTGGATATTCTGAAAATATAAAATTAAATTAATAACTTGTATGAAATGTTCACTTATATAGGAAAATGAAATGATGCATTAAGACGAATAGAATAAATGATATTAGTTCTCTTTAAATTCTTTGAAAAATGGATAATGTTTCAATAATTTTCTAGGTAATTTATGTTGAGATACGAGATATATCTGAAATATTTGTGCATATCTCACAAAGGAAAAACATTCTGTTTGTCTTTTATTCAAGATTAATAGGACAAAATTGCACCCTGTTGTGAAATTTTACGTCCCTTCCTTCCTTTCTAATTCTTTCTCTACCCTTTCTTGAATATTAAACATAAAATGATCGAATCATTTTTTCTTACAAAGAATTTCTTAAGATAAAAAAAATATACAAGCAATAAAGGAACATTTAGCTTGTAACGTTCAAATCTCTTTCTGATCACGTTTTTGCAGTATGTTGGAATTGAATGCACTAGCAAGGAATATTATAAGGGGGGGATGTCTTTATGAAAATAAAACAAAAAATTGGGGATTGAATATTAATTCACTTTAGACTTTTTAAATGGGTCTTATATTTGTCAATTATGTGTAAAACAATTAGATATACGTCTCTTGGGCAATTTTATTTGCATGATAACTTAAATTTAATTTAAAACTTTGGTTATATGGTAAAGTTTTCAACAAGAGTACCGCTAGAGAGCTAAGCTGTGAGATTGACTCTATTGAAGTGGATAATAGCCTCAGAGGTTTAAGAAGGATCTAAATGTTCTAGCTCAAAATACACTCACACACACACACACACACACATATATATATATATATATATATATATTTTCAATCTTTTTTTTAAATGTGGTTACTATTTCCCATACTTTTTAGACAAACTTTAAGCATTTGCTGTTACAAAACTATTAATAATTGACATATCTGTGATTTAAAGCCTTGCATTTATACGCCTAAAAATCATATTTATACTCTGAAATAATTTTTAAGACCAATGCACTAAAAGAATTATCCATATGAACGAAAATCAATAGTGTATTTTATTAAGGAAAGGAATCATGAATGGTTGTAGAGTGAGATAAAACATGAGGTCTCAGTATCCCGTTTGCATGCAAATCCGTACGTCTACCTATGCTAATTTCAGGTCAACAACCCTTATTGTGATCTTTAACGAACGAACGTGGTATTATTTCGAATGCCTTTTCCCCTAAATATCAGAAACGTCGGGTGCCATACTCCAGATTGAATCGGGAATCGTCAGTTAACTTCACCAAACCCCAATCATTTTGCATTCAATCTAGATGTTCGGTAACCTACCTCCTTTAGGATGCATGGTGGATTTTATGACTACATGTATAAAGTCCACCCTGGTGAAACCTATTTCAAACTGTTTGACTTAATTCCCACCAATTTCTGAAGATGTGATTACACAAAAAGACATGATTAAAATTTCATGGGAACTGAATGTTTTGTTCAAGGGATACAAAGCTACAAATAAAGCATCAAATATATACTAATGGGAAAAGTATGTCAATCTAGTTTGACAGGGAGGTTTTAACAACGACATAAACACCTAGTAAAGGGTGTTTTTTTAGAGGTATAGAACTTTAAACTGCAATAAAACAACGATGTATTGTTCGATTGACATGAATTTTTTTTTATTCGAAAGATAATCTTGGGGCATTACATTTTAAATATGATCTCTGGCATATGACTGGCTCGGATGTAGTCCAAATTTCGATGACTTTTTCCAACATTTGTGCCCGTATATCGGCAATAACACGGTGAATGTTGTCTTCCAAATGGTCAAGCGTTTGTGGCTTATCCGCATAGACCAATGACTTTACATAGCCCCACAGAAAATATTCTAGCGGTGTTAAATCACAAGATCTTGGAGGCCAATTCACAGGTCCAAAACGTGAAATTAGGTGGTCACCAAACGTGTCTTTCAATAAATCGATTGTGGCACGAGCTGTGTTGCGCCGTCTTGTTGGAACCACAGCTCCTGGACATCATGATTGTTCAATTCAGGAATGAAAAAGTTAGTAATCATGGCTCTATACCAATCACCATTGACTGTAACGTTGTGGCCTTCATCGTTTTTGAAGAAGGATTCCACCAGCCCATAAAGCGCACCAAACAGTCAGTTTTTCTGGATGTAATGGTGTTTCGACATACACTTGTGGATTAGCTTCACTCCAAATGCGGCAGTTTTGTTTGTTGACGTAGCCATTCAACCAGAAGTGCGCTTCATCGCTAAACAAAATTCGCTTATGAAAATCGGGAACAACGGCAATCTCGTTTTGGGCCCATTCGACGAATCTACGCCTTGCTTGATCGTTTTGATGAATTGCCAAACCAAACTGAGAATAAATCACTTGACAGCTGTTAAATCGGTCGCCATCTTGGAAAGTAATGCCAACTTAAACTTCTATACCTAAAAAAAAACACTCTTTAGAAATGACCTAACATTTCAACAGGATAGTGCTCGGAATGAGCGCTATCTTCTGAAATGCTATATCGGGCATTTAAAGGTATCTGCATATCGAATTTAAGAACAGTCAAATAATTTCCTAAGGTTTAGAGTGTATTTGCTGCAAGGATAATTCAGATCTTAAAACTATTTATTTTGTATTTAACAACTATTTGATGTAAGTACTACAAGGTCTTATGTGAATTTTGAATGTGTGTGATTTTTAAGTTGTATATATATTTCTGCAAAAAGTTTTCTAGACATAATTGGATTATTAAAATAGATTGAGGAGAATTATCAATTCGTCTATAATATATAAGAAAATTCTTTAGTATATATGCTTCAAGACGTGTGGAAACAATTTTCTATTTTTGATGTTTAATTCTTGTTACAACTGATTCCCGTTAAATAAGATAAACGACTTTAAAGGCCTGTTGAATGAATGTTTGGCCGAAATGTGTTACAAGGAATACAACCATTCAAATATTAAGAGGATTGTAAATTAAATAGTGACAACTTAACCCAAAAACTCGCAGAAGAGCGGAGGTATGCAAATAGGATATGGGAGAGGTAAGATGTATAAGATGTTTGTTGTTGATACGTAGAGTGCAAAAAACAGTACCTGGTTAGAAGGGTTGTTGTGTAAAGTTAAAGTGAAGAGTTTCGTATCCACATCACTCTAAAACATGTTTTTAAAAGGTGGTCAGATGCCCAACCAGCATGGTGGATATGACCCTCGGCTTGTAACCGAGTGGGTTCGGGTTTGAATCCCGAGTAAGGCATGGATGCATTTTCTTCGGGAAAAGAAGTCGGACTTTCGCCTGTAATGGATTCCCGTCTAGAACGGAAAGTAGTGCACCCCTTCTGTTAGATGCTGGGATCATCATTTGTAATAAATGTCTATATTCTGTTTGTACATTGTAGGTTTCTGTTCTTCCACTTGTGTGTGTGTGTATTTCATATGTATCCCAGGATAAAAACACACAAAAACATCAACAAAAGGTGGTCAGGGGTCGTGGCTTAAAATCGAGGTTGCCCGTGGAAAAAATGCAACAGAATGTTAACAAGGCTTACTCTGGAAGCCTGTGGCGCGCGCGAAAATGCATTACCATATAGGATAGTTGCACGATGTGTTAAAGTGTTTTTTTTTTCGTTCGAGTTGGAATGAGACTGCGGACTTGCAACACACAGGTCGGCCCTTCATTCCTCAAGATCGGATTGGCATCCTGACTGGTTTCTTTTTCACTGACTGTCGATGGACTGCCCGGAAATAATGCTTAGAGGTTAGTCTCAGTCATGAAACGGTGTGGCACGTAATAAAGAAATGTCTTAACACGAGGAAAAATTTCTGCCCGTTGTTTTCCGCATTAACTCACCGAAGTACAGAAATGACACCGGTATACATTGGTTGGCATTGTGACATCGTCGATGGTTGTGAATTCCCATCTTTCGATTCACGATAGGTTTTATCGTTTCACCAGCTGTTCAAGGACAAGTAACACACCCATCGATTGTCCATGAATTTTTACGATCCACCAGCTGTAAAATGACCAGTGCACGTGGCTAAGGGTCATTGTTTATGGTTTGTCCTCGGATCCATGACGACACTCTGACTGAAAATCATAATGGTAAAGGAGAGCCGGCGCCCCATTGACAATAGGCGAAGCCTATCTTAAAATAATCATGTCGTCTTTTCTAGTGTTGTGTGAAGGGGATACTAGGAACAGGTGGCGTGATGGACAAGTGTGTCCAGATGTTGGACAAGGAACTATGGCGCCTTGGGCCAGACGGCTCGGGTGTGTTTTGGCATGTTATGCGCAAATAGGACGAGGGAGGTCAAGAGAGACTTTTGTGACCGGCCAATAAGAAGGGACGAGGGGCGTGTGGTGAATACACCCGTGGTGTTTAAAAGGGTTCTTTTTCAGGAGAAGGGGGAGGAGACGAAGAAGGGAAGGAGAAGAGAGAGGAGACGGCAAAAGGGAAGAAAAGGAGTCAGGGAGAGAGAGAGGAGCCCGCCTTGTATGGAGAAAAGGGCTGAGTCTGGGGATTGGAGTGAAAAAGACGATGAACGCCGGTGGCGTTGAGAATAGAATAGACTGACTGCACCGGCTTGGCATGTAGACTGAATAATATTACTTCACTAACAAATTGTTTAGCTAATAAACAATATTTTTATATTATATTAAGCTGTACAAAAAAATTTATTGATGACTAGCTATACACGACATTACAGCATCCACCTGGAGAGATACTGCATTGAAGGAGACGCATTCCTGCCGTGTATTGTCGCCATTGATGAGACGTGGGCAAGAGCCTATGAGTCTGAATTAAAGCTTCAATGAAATGAGTGTCGTTACCGAGGTTCACCACGTCTACAGAAATTTCTACAGAAACCCAGTATGCTGAGAATGAAGGTTATGCTGTTTGTGGCATACGACTGGGAGAGTGTGATTCTTGCGCATGCTGTACCTGCAAGACAAACTGTCAACGCAGACTTCTATTGCCGATTTCTACAGCACCATCTACGTCCGGCTATGAGGGGCAAACATCCACATTTATTTCAAAATAATCTCCCTATCGTGTTGCATGGCAGCGTTCGTTGTCATGTTGCATACAATGTCACTCTCCTATTGAGATGGTTCTGAGTGAAATCTCGGAACACCCTCTCTACTTACCCGATATGAGTCCTTCCGACTTCAATCTGTTTCCGAAATTCAAGGAGCCTCTCCTATGCCGCCGATTTCATGGCATTTTATCTGCACGCCACGCAGTCGGGCGCTCAGTCGCTGACATCAGCAATCAGCACCTTGCCAATCGTCTCCAACGGTTTCCCTCCATTCGGCAAAAGAGGTTATAAGCTTTGCTGGAGGTTACATAGAAGGAATGTAACAGTACTTGTAAGTTCATTAAAAATTGATTTATATGCCTAGGTTACCATTACTTAGTTTATAGCCTTAGTAATACTATCAAATAATATTACTTTGTTACATGAAGTTAAGAGAGATGATTTTAATATTTTTAGTCAAGATGATTTCCATGAATTGCTTATGGATGATGTCTTAAGTGACAATGGTATTAATCTATAACTTTAAATATCGTCACAGATTCAGAAGACGATAATGATGCAGAAGAAAAATTAGCCTCTCTCATTTTGCACAATTAATTCAAGAAATTCTTCAACTTTGCAATGAATTAAATAAATCATTTTCTTGTGTTCATGACTCCAAGTCTGTATGTACCTGTTAGTTATAATGTTAGTTCTAGAATTGTGTGTCCATGGATATTGTGAAACATAAAAAAGTAATAGAAACTTCATCGCAAAATTAAATTACTACACTGCTCAAAAAAAATTGGGGGAGTACATGGATTTATCAAAATTACGCAAATATTTCTTCAAAAAACTAACGTAAAACAAAACATTCATTGTCTAACATGTAACAGAAAACAGAAGAAAACTTCATATGCAAATCAACGTACATGGGTTAAAAAACCAGAAATAGGAAGTTAGTGCAGAAATCGTGATTTTCATAGAAGCTGTTGTTTTTCGTTGTCTCTCTCCGGTGAAATTCACCTTCAGCTGTTCTTTTGAGAAAAGGGAACTAGAAAATGTCACGACAACAAGATCTACCGGAATCCATGGCTTGATGTGTTATCAGGAGACTGGAAACCGGGCAAACACAAAGAACTGAAGCGGATGCTGTTGGAGTGGCAATTTAAGGCTGTGGAATCGATTCCAATCATATTCAAAATGGCAAATTGAAGGTTCAAAGATATACAAACGAAATGTTAAAACCCCATGTCGTACCTTACGCTCCAACCATTGGTGATTCCTTTCTTTTAATGCAGAATAATACTGGAAATCATACAACTCGTCTTGTGAAGAACTTTCTTGAACTTGAAACAATATACAGCGTACGGAAAAGGCCAGCATGTTCAGACCTAAATCTTATCCAGAATGCTTGGGGCTCATTCGGAGGATGCATTCAGTGAGATTACTGGCTTTGCGCGCGCGCGCTTACTGTTATTGCACCCCTTCAAGAATGGAACAGTATTCCCCAAGGCTTCATCTATAACTTCATCGCAACACTTTAAACAGGTATACGGCAGTCTTTGCAATTCGAAGGGGACCACACACCATATTAAACATTCTAAACAATAAGGGTTTTTTTTTGTCATTTACATATAACTAAATTGTTGACCTGAAGCATCATTTCATGCTCTTTATACCATTCCAAATAATTAAAGTTCCCCATACAATTGTTTTTTTACTTCTTTTTTCTGTATTGAGCTTTGTTACTCCTATACTCTCCATTTTACGCCCATGCATGATTATCGTGTAACGGTTTCTTCAGTTTTTTGCTTGCTCCCCTAATTTTTTTGAGCAGAGTATTTAAATAGTCTGAAAAAGTTACGCACAGAACGAAAATAAGGTTTGTGAAAAATTCCATCGTTTTTACCTGTAAGGTCTATTGCAGAGACAGTCTGTTCTGAAGATGAAAGTAATTTAGGATCCGTTTATAAACGGTACTAATCATTATCAAACAGTGATAATGTATATATATATATATATATATATATATATATATATATATATATATATATATATATATATATATATATACGAAATGTAAAACTACTTATATTATTTTTCAATGAAATAAAATGAATTTGAGTTAGAATAATAAATTTAATGTATTGTCCTACATGAATCTTTTCGGAGTTTTGAATGAATTCTTTAAACAAATTTTATTAATTTCTTCGAACTTTTGTATATTGTTTTAGGTTAATTTTAATTCATCGTTTTAATTTATGTGTGTGAATTTTAATTTTAAAAAACTCCGGAGAGTGTTTAATTTTTCAAGGTGCGAGTCAAGTTTTTTTATACATTTGTCTGTAGAATCCATGTCTGCTGTAGTTATTGGAAATGTATTTGTAAAACCATTTTCAAGAAAGAAAATAAAACAAAACAAAAAAAAACCGGGGTTTTTTCAAAGTTATTTAAAAAATTTAGGACAAACTAAATTCGACAAAAGTGTTTTTTATCCCCCCCCCTTATTATAATCCCGAGGAATCATGAAAACATTCCAACTTAAGAAAATTTAAGTCATCTGGCATCTGGATAAATAGATAGTTGATTATTTATTAAAAGTAACATGAAAGTTATTGGTGACAGATCTCGTAATTTGAATGGTTTGGGGGAGTTTTCAATTGCAAATTTATCCTGACTCTAAAAACGATCATCCTATATAAGATAATTATTATATTAATAAATAGTTTTTCTTACTGGTTTTAACGCTGCAGTGTATGTATGACCGTGAGTCGTAAGAGACAAAATCAAACCCAGCTTCGTAAGCAAGTCTTCCTAGCAGTCCTGAAAAGAGAATTAAGATCATGATTTTTGAAAATATTTCAGTTTTCATTGGATATAAAATCAAACAAGCTTCTGAAATTATGTTTAATTATGTTTATTTTTAAAATAAGTTCATATATTTAAAAAAAATAAACAACATTTCATTCAGTAAATGAGACTTTCATTTCATCAAATAAGAGGTAATGAATATTGCTTTCTCAAAACTTTCTCTATTTCCTTTAACTTTGATATTTTTTTAAGAACATGGAAATATAAATAATTAAAAAATACTGTGGTGGCAAAAAGTCTAAATACACACTTTTTCTTCTTTTTTTTTTGTCTAATTTTTGAGCTTGGCGTATTTTTTCTTTATGAAATTATTGTACTATCTTAAATGTTGTTATTAATTCTAATGTATTTTTTAATACTGATTTTAAATATATCTCTAGTTGATGAATCCCGCAAGTATTTTTTACAGTACAGCTACCTCAAAACGAGATTGTATAGTACGTACAAAGTAACATAATATAGAAAAACATTATATACATAGAAGAATAATGCAAAACTTTACAAACACGGTACTTTTAACATGGCCTTCGAAAATTACATGATGGTTACATGTTTTTATAACAATATTTAGTAGACATACGTTTGCTTTAATTACAGCTCTACATCTTTTGGGCATGGAATACATTAACTTCACAATTTCTTTCAAGACACATCATGGTCAAAAGAAATATTAAAACTGCAATTGCGTTTGTTTGAAGATGTTTTCTTCCAAATATGATAACCTATATGTTATGCCATAGGTTCTCTATCAGATTA
Source organism: Trichonephila clavipes (assembly GCA_019973935.1). Taxonomy (NCBI): domain Eukaryota; kingdom Metazoa; phylum Arthropoda; class Arachnida; order Araneae; family Nephilidae; genus Trichonephila; species Trichonephila clavipes. Next base: position 144,497 of record BMAU01020907.1, on the reverse strand, counting down.
AGATCCGTAGACTGTCCTGGTCAGTTCATACTATTCACAGTAAAGTCTTCGAACCATTTCTGGACTACATTTGCACGGTGAGAATTATTGTCCAAAAAATCCGTGACTGATCTCCAGAAAGATCTCTCCCTGTTGGTACCCATTTATTTTGCATTATTCTGTATTATTTTGTAGAATCTCGTGGTTTTCTCTATTCCTCTCACTGCGGGAAGTCTTATAACAATGCGAGAAAACATGCAGCCCTTATCGTAACTTCCGTCGGAGGCTTTATTGTGGGCTTCAAATATTGACAGCTGAATTCTTCGAGAGTGCACCGTCTTACATGGGCACTATTTTTCTTACCAACAATGCAAAACTGACTTTCATCACCAAATATTACCTTTATTAAGTCTATAACAGTCCATAATGAATAATCCTTTGCCCGCGCCAAACAGTGAGTAATGATTTTGAAGACTTGTAATTTCCGGCAATCTTCCTTCACAATTCGGGGGCACACATTCATATACGATGTCGAAGTCAATTATTTCAAAATTTGTGGTGAATTAAGCCATTTATTTAAAGTGAAATCGTGTGCATCTACGTAAAATTGTTTTTCTCGGATCGTCCAGATCACTTTCTGTTCGAAATAGAATTTGTTTCAGGATATTTTTTCAACATTTCCAAGATAGTAAAAAGATCACATGGTATTTCAGCAACAATTTTGGTTCATAGAATAACATTCTTTCTTCAAAAGTTGTATTTTGTATCTTTCATTATAAGGCAGAAAGAAAAAAATTTACCAATTACTCCAATATTATCCACCCACCTACTTTAAATTGCACCATAGAATTGCTTTAAATGCACTAAAAAATGTTGCACATTCTTTTTCAACCCTTTATCACAAATGCTCTCTAATTGGTTGGAATAATGGAGTATTTCATTGGTTGAAAAAACAATCACTAATTACACTACAATGCCCTTGTTCCTGTCTTACCATTGTTTCTCTAAAATACACTGCTGGACAATTGCTAAGGACGGATCACAAATTGCTATGTAGCATAACATTAAGCGAGACATGAGGCCTAGTAGGATAAAATATAGCTGCCACACTGTTCAGACATTAGAATAAAGAATATTTATTGTTCTGGAAAGTACAAAAGCTGTGAAACATCTGAAAGAAAAAAAAATGTTCATTTGATTTGCGTACGGAGAAATGGAACAATGCATCTAAAAGTCAGCAGGCACCTTAAAAAAAGGTATCAGTACGGGATATGTCCACCGTGGAGGGTGATGCAACATTCCACACGTCGTACCATACTTTGCACAACATTATCCAGCAGCTGTTGAGGCAATTTATCCCATTCCTCTGTGAGCGCACGGATGAGGGTGTTCTTGTTTGTCGGAGGATAGTTTCGACCAGCAACTTGCCTCCCCAAAGCATCCCACACATTTTCAATGGGGTTTAGATCTGAAGAACGCGCTGGCCATACGAGACGTTGAATACCCTCGCTGTCTAGACAATCCTCAACAGCGAGTGTTCGATGACATGTTGCGTTGTCGTCCATAAAAACAAATTTATCACCGACAGCACCACGGAAAAGACGAACATGAGGAAGTAGAACTTCATCAATGTATCGTTGGCCCGTCATAGTCCCATTCGCAACCACATGTAGGCGCGTGAGGCCATTGATCATGATGCCGGCCCACACCATGATACTGCATGTCGGATATCGGTCCTTTTCCTTGATATTTTCTGGACGATAAGCAGTACCACTCTCGCGCCAGATCAGTTGGCGTCTACAATCCGATGACAGACTGAACCTACTCTCATCTGAGAATAGTACGCATGTCCAGTCCTGTTCAGTCCAATTGTGATGCTCACGACACTATTGCAAACGGGCAGTACGGTGCTGTCTGGTCAATGGGACACACACAACAGGTCTGCGTGCGTATAGTCCTCCTCCCCCCTCAAACGTCTGGCAACAGTTTTTCGGGAGATCTGCTTTCCTGAGGCAGCAAGAAACTGATTTGCCACCTGCTGAACTGTGGTGCGCCTGTTCCTTTTTGCTGATAGGACGATATATCTGTCTTCTGCAGGCGTCGTACTTCTAACACGACCTCCCCCGTGCAGTCTACTACACACATTCCAGTTGTTTTAAATGACTTAAAAAGCCGTGAAACAACGCTGTGAGCGATGTCGAACTCCCTGGCAACATCTGTTATTTTTCGCCCTTCGATCTTTCCAATAATTCGGCCACGCACAAAATCATCTATGTGATGTCGGGAATACATGTCAAAAATTTTAAGTTCGTCTATTAAATCTTTCCTGTAAAACTTTGACTTGAAACAACAACTGTCCACACGCGTCAAAACCTTTAAAGCTCTTATGAACGCTATCACGTGATGAACAGACGTGGAAAAAAAATTTGCATACTCATACTTCTTACTACTATCCTGCACTTATTCTAATTTTCCACATTTTGCTTCCTTTCATTTTGTGGTTGCTATGGATGATAGTGTTATCCGTCCTTAGCAATTGTCCAGCAGTATATATATATATATATATATATATATATATATATATATATATATATATAATATATATATAAACTATTTAATTTATATAAAATCTACGAACAGATTTGAAATCAGCATGAAAAAATCCACTAGAATCAATAAAAATAGTTAACAAATTGCGATAATTGCAAAACTAAATATTAAATCAAACAAAAATTAAGCAAAAGAAAAAAAAAGGAGTTTGTTCAGGACTTTTTGCCATTTCTGTAAAAACTTTGGAATCTGTGAATGAAAGGGAATGGAGAATAATATTTTGCTGGGAAAGGATTGGAAAAGTTTCATCACGCCTCAAAATAATACAATCCTGTGTTTTGTAAAGAGTTACTTCTCAAACAATTAACGGAAATATATTCCAAGACTTATTTTAAAGAAAGCCAAGTTCTGCAGCATGGAAAGCCGAAGCCGCAACATTTGAGGAGCTGCCTTATTAAAAGCGTGCCATCTTTTTTATTTGTTAAATGCATGGTGGGATATTTTTTAGCCACCTCGAAAAGTGTTTTAATAACTACCATTTATTTACCACGTGGCACAGGTGAGACAATTTAAGCCCACCCTATAACTATAAAGTTACTTGAATTTCTTTAATGATTTATATTGAATTATTCATTTATTAATAAAAGTAAACCAGCTTTATGCAATTTAAAAAGAGAAAAAAAATTGTGTGCAAATGTTTTTTTTTACACACACTTTCTAGAATTTTTGACCCCACGTCAGCGACGGCTCCCTTTGCAGCGGTGCCAGGCAAAAGAGCAATATGAACAACAGAATGGCTCATGATTGGGCACCCCTTGTATGCCCTACAACCACCGTACTTAGAAGATGAACTGCGACAAATGGTTCACAGGAAATAGAGAGCCATCCCTCAGAACGCCATCCATATTCTCATTGACTCAGTATCTATAGATGTTGCTTCGATGATCACTATCTGTGGTGGTCCAACAATTTTCTGAGCTGATGCTGTTCTTGCTCTGTTTTACTACCGTATTTAGTCGATTTTAAGCCGCACCCCAAATTTTCAAATATTTTTGTGAAAAAACGCTTGAAAAAAAAACTTTTTTCAAATTTTTTTTAATGAAAACTAATTAGTTAAAATTCACCTTATATTTTACCAGTATTTAAAAACTTCCAAATACATACGTGAACCTATTCTAATCGTCAGTATCATGTTTCAAATATGATTCGTCTCTCCCATTGTTACAGTTGACTTCGAAAATGGTGCCTGCTTTACCATTTTCCCACACAGTGTCGTCTTCAGGGCCCTCCAATGTATGTGATATGCAACATTTTTTTTTAAAAAAAATGTATTATAGAATAATGTAAAAGAATTATTAAAAAGATTGTTAAGCATTTACAAGCAAAACTTATATAATTTTGTTACGCTATCTACATATATTTGTTTCATCCGTGTCAAATTTTCAGAAACCGCTGCTGTATCCACTTTTTTCTGCATATAAAATTGCCTCTCCTTTCATACTTGTGACACAGTGAACTCGTCTTCATTTTATAACTGATATCTTTGAGGTTAAGGTGATTAAAAGAAAGCAAATACAAAAAAAAAAATCCTAAATACGTACAGACAACGATGTTTAGTATAGACTGAATACTGGAAATAAACTATAGAAAGGGATAAATCATCGATGCAAGAGGCCAGAATAAACAATTACATTTTTTAAAGGGGTGACAACTCAAATCATCCATTCAACAAATATTTTCCCTTCAGTTCTAAGCCACATCCGATTTTCAGTAGCATTAACAGTGGAAAAATAACGCGGCTTAAATTCGAGTACATACGGTAGTATTATTTCAAAATAAATATCTATTATTGTTCATTGCTGTATCTCTCTGTTTGCAGAGTTTCTTTGTGCTCTGGCCACGCTTTTTCTTACAAGGGGAGGGCACGACTAAGGAAATTCAATCGGGATCGAGACTTGGTGTAGTAGTAGTACTCCTTTAGGGTGTTCACCATTCAATGTAATTCCGCCGAATGGCCAGTCAATTCGGACAAATTAGCCTTCGAAATTCATGTTTCGCTTTTATACAATTAAATTTAAATTTCCCGCAACGAGTTCGTAGCCTGATCGGTAAATCGTCTGCTATGTGCGAGAAAAGAGTTCGATTCCACGCGATCAACTTTTTTTCTCCAATTCATTTAATTTTTTTTTAATTAAATAAATTTATTTATGAAAGGTTTATTAAATATTAAATGATATTTTATGTAATTGCATTGTATTTTATAAAGTAAAAAAAATTAAATTTTATAACTTAAATTATTTATTAGTAAAATTATTTAAAATTATTATTAATAAAAATTATTAATAATTAAAATTAGTAAATTAATTATTTATTATAATTAATTTATTATTATTAAGCATTAGTATTAATAAAGAAATATTATTAATTTATTATCAAAATTATTATTAATTTATTATTAAAATTATTATTAATTTATTATTAAAATTATTATTAATTTATTATTAAAATTATTCATTTTTATTAAAATTATTCATTTTTATTAAAATTATTAATTTTTATTAAAATTATTCATTTTTATTAAAATTATTAATTTATTAAAATTATTGTTTATTAAAATTATGGTTTATTATTAAAATTATGGTTTATATTATTAAAATTATGGTTTATATTATTAAAATTATGGTTTATATTATTAAAATTATGATTTATTATTGAACTTATTATTAATTTATTATTGAAATTATTATTAATTCATTATTATTAATTTATTATTAAAATTATGATTTATTATTGAAATTATTAATTTATTATTGAAATTATTATTAATTCATTATTAAAATTGATTTATTATTGAAATTATTATTAATTCTTTATTAAAATTATGATTTATTATTGAAATTATTATTAATACATTATTAAAATTATGATTATTGAAATTAATTTATTATTAAAATTATTTAAATAAACGTTTTGAAATTAAATAAATTTATTTGAAAAGAACTTATTAAATATTTTATAAAATTATAAAAAAATTAAATTAATATATAAAAAGACGTTTTTTTATTATATTATGTATAAAATTAATTTAATAATAACATATTTTATCAACTATTTTATATAATATTTTATTTATAGTATATTATATTTCACATTATAAAACTATTTGTAACTAATTTTTATGTAAAATATCATTTTTTATTTTATATATTTTATTATGAATATTATTTATTAATATAAAATATATTTTTTATATAAAATTTAATATAATTATTTATATAATTACGGTAAATTTTTTACTTTGTAAAATGCAAAACAATTACATAAAATATCATTTAATGTTTAATAAACCTTTCATAAATAAATTTATTTATAATTTTAAAAAATAATTAAATGAATTGAAGAAAAAAAGTTGATCGCGTGGAATCGAACCCTGACATCGCACATAGTAAGCAGATGATTTACCGATCAGGCTACAGAATCGTTGGATAAAATTAAAATTTTATTGTATAGAAGCGAAGCATGAATTTTGAAGGCTAATTTCTCCGAATTGACTGGCCATTCGGCGGAATTACATTGAGGGGTGAACACCTTAAAGGAGTACTACTATTACACGAAGTCTTGATCCCAAAGGAATTTCCTTAGTCGTGCCATCTCCTTGTTAGTGTTATACTTTCAATATCTCGTATTTATATTCGTAGCATTTTAATTAAAATACATTTAAAAAAATTTAAAAAGATAAATATTTGGAATGGCTCACACACAACTTGTAAATAAATTTGTCGTTAAATGAGTATATATATATATATAGATATATATATACTACATATATATATATACATATATACTACATATATATATATACTACTGATATCAACTGCTCGAATTTTCTTAGAAAACGATTAAGCTCGTGAACTTTGAAAAAATATATCATTTATACTTGTCAACCCCATATATATTTATTCCTTATCCTGATACTTCTTTTAGAATACAGTAAAACCTGTTTTTGTGCGATAGATAGGGACCACATAGAAAAATATTCGAAAACATAAATTCTTACATATTACAAATAACTTCGTCGAAATACTACCAAAAAAAATTATGCGGTGGTGAAGGGTCGCATAAAAAAAGTCGCACTCAGAAAATACGCCAATTATTTACGAAATTTATGAGAAAGTACTTACATAACAAAATAAATAATGAAATTACACATGGAAGCATTTTACAAATATTTAGTTTCTCATTGTATACATGGAGAAGTTTTCAAAATGCACATAAATAATTCACTGCTACTCATCGTAACCCAAAGCGCTCATCTTTCTGTGACGAATAAGTTCAAAATCGCTTTCGTCTCTTGAAGATACCATTTCAATTGATTTATTTTTTGGCACCATAAATTAAGAGAAGTTTTTGCGAGGTCAGTTGCTTGTAAATGTCACGATAAAGAGATATGCGTGATCGAAGGTCTTTTTGAAATTTCATACTCCTTTCGGAATTGGTATCTATTTTAAAAAATGCTTTTCCGATTTGTTGGAAAGCTGTATCCCTGCATATATTTTATCTGCTCTCAAAGAATCCGGTTTTTCTTGCCCGTCTTCATAAGCAATCAAATTATTGATAACGTCTCTGTCATTGAAAGTTTTGTCTTCAATCAAGCATGGGCTTTTGGCGCGTTGAAAGCAATTGAATGTGTATTGCTGCGAGACTGTCTATAGCAAATGAAAAGAGCGTCTTGAAGTGTATATATGTACATTGCAGTGCGTAATGTACACCCCACATCGCGGAGGTGGGGGTCAAGGCCTGACTAACGCGAAGTACGTATTTACCAAATTTATTAAATATTAAGGGCAAAATCTGACTTTGCAGGGGCGTCCTATCATTCTCCGTTACGCACTGTTGCATTGATAGAAAACAATACACTGACACCAAAGCCATTGAAATTCATATACCGCATGAAAAAAGATCACACAGAAAAAAACACATAAAAAAGGACCGCACAAAAACAGGTTCTACTATACTTTCACGTTTGCTTTGTATTTTCAAACTTGATACGTTTAAATTAAAGCCTAAATTATTATGGTATTTTCAATATTTTTTTAAAAAATCAATACCCACATGATATCAAATTATAAACCTTTCAAAAATTTATCTAGATTTAACTGAAAACGGATAATTAATTCCATTTAGTTAACTGTTTTCACGTACCTAGTTTAGATGGATCTCGATCACTCGTTGTGATGTCAACAGCTCTCCCTTCATTGTGAAGAGAAACCATAGGAGTATTTAAGTCGCCTTCCTCCCATGCTTCTACAACTCTCACTTTAATACCATTAAACGCGTTGATGACCAGAACTGACAGGATATCAAGCACTTCTTTCAACCGCTGAAAAAAAAAGGTTTTAATTTTTTTTAGATTTTCGATCAATAAATACAAGCAAAAGGTAACCAATAATAATTCTAGGTGACAATTTCCCACAAAGGATAATAAATCATATACTCAGTGGCGTAACGTACACCCCGCAACCCGCGCATCGCGAGGGGGCCCAAAGCCTGATAGACGTCAAGTACGTATCCTTTGTAAGATCCGGCTTTGGGCCCGAAACCTGATTATGCAGGAGATCCCTAATATTCTACGTTACGCCACTGCATGTACTTGTAATACAAAACACATTTCAACATAAAATAGCTCCTGTTGCTCTGTTGTGACTTTTAAAACTTTTAAATAAAAGAATATAATTTTTTTTCTCTAGATTTTATAATTGGCCAATAAAAATAACGTAATTTTCATTAATGCATGCTTGTATTGTTAAGGCCACATTCTCTAGTTTTTCTATAACATGGTAAAGCAACATGAAGCATAGGAGATATAGCTAATTCCTTCTAATCTGTTTTTTTATATGTTTTTAATTTTAAAATTATAGCTTTTGTTATTAAAAGCTTCATGATATGCGTATTTTTATTATTTTTTTAATACTTGAGTTTATTACAAAAATTCTACGACGAGAAATTATTTTAAAAAAGTAAGTATATATTTTATTTTTAAAATCTGCTATTAAAGAGATGTATATAATCTTCGATTGCGTATGTATTTAAGTTAATCATTTTATATTTCACTTTTCTTTTTTTTTTATTTTAGAAATTGTGTTATATGTTCTAACGTAGATGCAGTATCAGCATTTTGTCACTTCTCAAATAGTAATTAACCTACCCTTCCAAATTTTTTTTAAACCTTAAAAGTTTAAAAATTTTATAAATTACCAAAACTTTTATTACATACTGTAATAAAATAATATGAACATAATATTATTTAATAATATTATAACATAACATAATAACATATATAATATTATTAAACAACATAATATTATTTAATAATACTTTTATTAAATAATATGTTTTTAATTTTAACGCGAGAACTTATAACTTATTTTACGATGTAATTTAGTATTCTTCGCTTGATTCCTTTCATGATTTTATCATGGAAGTGGTGTGAAAGTTTAAAGAGAAGTTATCACCTCAGGTGTCGTCCTCGTCACTTAACTGATTCAGAATTACAAGTCCCGTCGGCAAAATCCCTCGTGTTATTTCATAACGTAACGTTAGTAACAATAAATTAAACGGTTCTCTCCTTTAAAGTTAAAATTGTAAAAATGGGAATTTCTTTAAAATTGTAGATTCATTTATTGTTAATTAACGTCACACTATGAGGGCTATTGACAACAGACTTCGTAAATTTGAACTACGGTCAAGTGACAAGAAGGCTTGAGTTGACAGCCCACTTTTCTTACACACCATACCAACGTGAGGATTTCAGTTTTACATAATGGATCTTGGGTGAATTCTGGACTCCGAATCAAGGCTCGACTTAGACATCACTAACCAAGTGCTCGCGACTCTGATTGCACGACTACCGAGATCAATTTTAAGACCCAAACAGTACTGTTAATATGTTCATTTTAGTTCTTCAGGGTATACAGATTAATGTATCCGACTGCGTTCGGAACCGTGGTTTTAAAAACGCGCATAAATGGGTAATTTTCATAATATTTAGTGTCACTCAGATTAGAACATATGTATAAAATTGTTTTAAGGACATTATGACAAAAAGAAATTATTTAAATCCAATATTTTGGCAAAAAATTAACTTAGAATAACCTTTTTTCAAAACGTTGCCCATTTATAAAAAATGCTTCTATAATAATAGTATTTTGTTTATATAAAGACTTCTCCAGAGAGTCTGAACTAGGATTTTTGAAAAAAATTCACATTATTTTCAGAGTTACCACCACCAATTGAAATAGTGGCCGCGGTAGCCGAGTGGTATAGGTATCGGACCATGGCATGCCTTGTCACGAGTTCGAGCCCAGTACCACTAAAGACCCGCCATGTAGAGCAGCGATGCTCGTTAAATCTGTCGAGAGCTGAAACGTCCTCCCGTTGGTGTGGTGTGGTAGTTAGGAGAGGGGGTGCCAGCTCAGGTGTCATCCACGTCACTTGACCATGGTTCAAAATTACGTGGTCCGTTGCCAAAAAGCCCTCGTGTAGCTGAACAGTGCGACGTTAATATTCAATCAATCAATCAACCAATTGAAATAATTATCGGCGTTTTTTTTTCTTAAAATTTCTCCCCTCTGCTGTAGTAAAATATGGATAAATCCACTTCTAAGCTATATATTTCAAAAATTCTAGTTCAGCCTCTGTACAGAGGTATGATCTATATACAGGCAAAATATTACATAATAGAAGCATTTTTCATAAAAGGAGACTGTTTTGAAAATTGGTTATTCTATGTTCATTTTTTGTCAAAATATTGTACTTAAATAACTTTTTATTGTAATAATATTCTTAAAACAATTTTATATACGTTTTCTGATCTAAGTGACATCAAATATCATAAATATTATTGATTTATACGCTTTTCCAAAATCACGGTTCCAAACGTAATCGGATACCTTAAACGTCTGTATAAATTTCCAAATGAAAAGTTTCACACATTTAAAGTAAAATTGCAGCAAAATATACCCGTTTATAACTTTATCGGTTTGATGTAAAAAGAAGCATGGCTTAAAAATATATTGCAAGAAACATTTTTAACTGTAAATAATTTGAGCAGAACACGATGCAAATTATACAAAATCTGTAATATAATGCATCAATTTAATTTCTTAATATTTATTTTAATAAGCGCAGAATAAACCTTTTCACTACATAATCAATGAACAAAAATGTTTGTTCACTGCATTCAATTACTCACTAATATTAATTGCAAGCATATGTAATACATAGATACATAACTACATAGTTGAAAAATTAAATATATATAACAGAAATTATAATAGAAAAGTTTTTGAATGAGAGAAATGACAATACACTACCTAGTAAATGCAGTTTTGTATAACTAACGATAATGAGATCGTATCCCAAATTAAAAGATATTTTTTCAAGAGATCTGTTAAAAGAAAGTTAAACATCGGAAATGCAATACATCTCCATTTTGGTGCTTTTTCTTTAATTGTCAAGTCAAAAAATCTGAAAGGAGTATTGGTATCATAAACCAATATCTTTGGAGAGATGAACAGAGTACCCAGCCCTTCCGGGCTTTAAGGCTGTTTTCGGCTAATTTTAAAGAATAGGACTCGAGAATTCGGAATATTTTTTCAAATATAAAAGTAGTCAAACATTAATATTATATTCTAGATTCGCTATCCTGTAGAGAGTCACTTATTTTATCGTACTACTCATTTTTATCCGAGTTGACACATTTTTTTCTTTTGTAAAATGTTTTTCACACGTTATTTCTCCTATACCGTAATGCTACATGAGCTATCCCTTTACATATTAAAATGAAAAACTAATTATTTTTTAAATATTTTGAAATATTAAAAACACTACATAATAAACAAATTCATACGGTCAAGGTCACAAATTTTCATAAAAATTGAGGCATTTTTTCTGTCCCAAAATGTGCTCCGCGCTAAATTCACGCTCTCGTAAATATGGCAAAGCCCTCGAGTTGCTGAACACACACTGCGACGTTAATATTCACTCACTCGTACATAAGGCGAAAACAGCTTTAGCCTCTAATCATTGGATGTTTGAGTGACTTTGATGACTTAACTCTTGCCCGTTGGTAATTAAAAATACTTAAATGCTAAATCATAATAAATATTGCAAAATATTTTGCATAAGTGAAATGAAAATAATTTATTCCTAATTTTGTTTGTATGACTTTTTCTTTTTCTTGAAGTTAATATTTTGAAAGAATACAAATAGAGAGAGAAAGGAATAAATCCTGCTATGAATTATCTATCGCATTACAATGTAAAGAGAGAATTGATTTAAACTGTTCTCTTAGGTAGTCTAAAAATTGTCTTAAAATGGCAATAAATAAAAAAAATAAATCTTTTACACATTTAAATAAAATAATATTACTCCGTGGAACTTATGTTAATAATCTGATGCCAGCCCAGAAGGGCAAAACTTATTAACAAAAAGAAAGAGAAAATTCTTAGAAAAAAAGATTAACAAAACTAATTGTATTTCATGTAGTTGATATGCATAAATATTTGCGCGCGTGCCAAATTTAAGATACAATATATAGAACAATATATTAGACACAATATACCTTTCCTGTCCTGTCTTTTATGGTAAATGTTTATCCAACAAAATAATTCTGATAAATTTCCGTTGCCTTTCATTCGTGTATATATTTTTTAACTTACATTCTCAATTTCCTTATTAAATATCTTTTCCCACAAAGTATTTTAATTTTTAAGATCGGATTATTTATAGACAATCCACAGTATATTTTTCGATCGCTAAATGAAGAACGATTGATTTGTAATACACACATTACTAGTTTCAGGGCAGGAGAAAATAATCCAGAATTTTACTTTAGATTGGATAGCGACGAGACGGTGTACTTTTTCCCAGACACACAGTTTCTTTAACAAAGAGCTGCCTACCTGTAGTATCATAAACCTCCTTTGCTTGTCTCGGATTTGTGTTCCCTCGATTGAAGAATACTCTTGTAACATAGCAGGATCAGTGCAAATGAATCGCAACCCCTGTAGACGGAATAATTACATCTTTTGTTAAAGCCAATAAACGTATTACAGTTCCCTCTTTTCTACGTCACATTTTCCCACGAGCGCCACCTTTGGCGATTTGTTTAAGAAGGTTCACAAGATCACTTACAAAGATTTTCTCAGATAGGAACTGTTTATTGGAGAATAACGGCGCCATTCCTTTAGAACAGGCATGTCAAACATGCGGCCCGTGGGCCACATGCGGTTCACCGAGACTTTTTAAAAACATTAAAAAATTTTCCATTTTGAAATTTATTTGATGTCAACTTTTTTAAAAATTTATTTACCTATTCTTGTTTTTTAAAAAAAAATCTATTCAAAAATAGAAATAAGTTTTAGAGAGATTTAAAGTTATTTTTAATATTTCATTAAAATTCATTTAATTTTACTATAATAAATTAATTTCATTGAACTTTTAAATGCATTTATGCATGTTATTCACTATAAAAGAATCAAGGTTTATTTCTCATGTATGTGAAATTTATTCCTCTTTCTCCATCTCTCGTTGGAGGCTAATAGATTGACTTCAGAGACTACCATGGGTGTGCAATGTTTTATGTAATGATAGAGTGCAGTGATTGCTGAGTCTTTTGCGAATGAAAGTGGACTTTGGTTTTTACTCATATTAAACTAAAAATTTATTTAATAAAAAAATATTCATATTTCAAGAACAATGGGTAAGAAAAGAGATTAATTGAAGAGGAAAATCATATTTTATTCAAGAAAAATGGAAACTGCAATATTTCTGTGTCCAAAACTAGAATAAAATATTATGCCTAATATAAAGAAAAAACCTTATTTCAGATGCAAAAGAATGTAATCTTAAAAAGCACTATGACACAAATCATAAAACAACCAAATAGAAATTGTCGAAGTGGAAATTAAATCTTCAAAAACAACAAAGAGTGTTCAGTAAATTTGTTAAAGACAAAATAGCTGCTGTAAAATTTAGTTATATATTGTCATATTCAATCGCATGCAGATCGAGGCAATTTATAGAAGGTTAATTAATTAATTAATGCTCAATTAAAGCGGATAAAGTATTATGTCCACTTCAAATTTTTAAAAATTTTAAGTTCAAGTACTGTAGCCAGCAGAGTTAATAAAATAGCTGAGAATTTGAAAAATCAGCATAATTCAACAATATCAACATTTCAAGCCTAATCTATTACAATTGAGGGCTGTAGTAGCCTAGCGGTTAAAATCATAAACTCGTTGCCTTCGTTGTTGAGTCACGGGCTCGAGTACTCATGCCACTTAAGACTCACCCTTTAGAGGGGCTGATGCACGGGACGTACCGGTTTACCAGTGGTGTAACGGAGAATGTTAGACCCCCTGAAAGTCAGGTTTTGCCTTAAATATTTTATAAATTGGGTAAATACGTATTTAGCGTTAGTCAGGCCTTGGGCCCCTAGAGTCTAGCCTTAAGTTCAAGTACTGTAGCCAGCAGAGTTAATAAAATAGCTGAGAATTTGAAAAATCAGCATAATTCAACAATATCAACATTTCAAGCCTAATCTATTACAATTGAGGGCTGTAGTAGCCTAGCGGTTAAAATCATAAACTCGTTGCCTTCGTTGTTGAGTCACGGGCTCGAGTACTCATGCCACTTAAGACTCACCCTTTAGAGGGGCTGATGCACGGGACGTACCGGTTTACCAGTGGTGTAACGGAGAATGTTAGATCCCCCTGAAAGTCAGGTTTTGCCTTAAATATTTTATAAATTGGGTAAATACGTATTTAGCGTTAGTCAGGCCTTGGGCCCCTAGAGTCTAGCCCTCACTCCCGTGATGCGGGGGTGTACGTTGCACCAGTGAAATGTAGACACTTCAAAATGCTCTATTCATTTATTATAAACAGTCTTCCGACAGTGCGCATTCAGTTGCTTTCTCTCAACGCTCCAGCAGCCTGCGCTTGATTGAAGACGAAACTTTCAATGACAGTGACATTATCAATAATTTGATGGATTATGAAGACGGACAAGAAGAACCGGATTCTTTTTGAACGGATAACAATATGCAGGGATCCAGCTTTCCAACAAATCCGAAAAGCATTTCCTTAAAATAGATACCAGTTAAGAAAGGAGTATAAAATTCCAAAACGGGCTTCAATCATGTATATCTGGTTATCGTGACATTTACAAGCAAATGACCACCCGACCTTCGACCCAAGACTTATCTCTTACTTTATGTTGCCAAAAAATAAATCAATTTGAAACAGTTACTTCAAGTGATGAAAGCGATTTTGAACTTATTCAATACAGGGCTTTGGATTACGATGAGTAGCAATGAATTATGTATGCGCATTTTTTGAAAACTTGTCCGTGTATACAATGAGAAACTATATGTTTTAAAAAAGTTTCCATGCATAATATTTAATTATTTATTTTGTTATGGAAGTATTCTTACATATAAATGTCTTAAATAATTGGCATATTTTATAAATGCAACTTTTTTTATGCGGTCCTTATCCACCGCATAAAAAAGTTTTTTGTAGTATTTCCACGAATTAGTTTGTTATATGTATGAATTTATGAAATTTTTGAATATTTTTTTACGCGTTTATTTTTATGTGGTCCCTATCTACCGCACAAAAACAGGTTCAACTCTTTACTCCTGCTATTGTCGCGCCTTCTACAATTCTGGGGGGCCTTTCTTATATGATATAATGAGTAAACGTAATATTATGCTTCAAGCAAATATCATGTTACAGCGCTATTTGAAAAAATTAACGCATTCAAATAAAAATGTTTAAGTCGTCGAAAACAAATAGAAAAAGAAACTTTGTTTTACTTTTAGACCTGTCTATTTATTGATTAAATCATCCAAATTAAAATTTGCAGAATAGGCCAGTGCTTCTCAAACTTTCAATACTCTGGCGACCCAATTTTCAATTATAATTTTCATCGCGCCCCCCTTCCATACAATAACAATGTATTGAATGCAATAATAATGTACTTTGACGCAAAAATTACGATACGATCTTAATTATAAACCACTCAAATTATCAAGATAAGTATTAAATTATATATATATTACTTTCAAGTAATAGGTTTTTAAATTACGGTATTTTTAAGTAATAGATATTTTAAGTAAATTATATATATATATTAAAGTGCAACGTGTATTTTTATTATGTCAGAATCTATTTTGTTTTGCTTTCTTTAAGTAATTTTTTATGATTTTTTAAAAATAACCTTTTATTCTCGACTTTTTGATATGCTCGCGCCCCCTCGTAGGGTTATCCCGCCCCCCCTAGGGAGGCGCGCCCCACAGTTTGAGGAACACTGGAATAGGCTTAACAAACTAATTTGATAGAAACATAATTCAATCGAAGATTTTCTGATTTTAAAAGCTATAAATTGCAATTTCGTATTTTTACATCACCTCTATCTATCAATATTGAAATTGTACACGAAAACTTACAAATTGAGTTAATTGAAATTCAATGCAATTCTTTGTTGAAGCAAAAATGTGTAGAATTTGAAATTCCAGATTTTCATACAGATTTATATGTAGATCGCTTTCCTAAAATGTTATCGTTTAATATGCGTTCAATGAATATGTTTAGTAGAACTCTGATTTATGTTAGCAACTATTTTCTTTAATGAAAAATAATAAAAATTCAGAAAGGTCAAGATTGATCCCGATCAACATTTATCATCAATTATAAAAATTTATCTTAATACATTCAATTAAATTTTTATGACTTGTTTTGTGAAAAGCTATGCAAAATATCTTATAAAAAGTAGTATTATATATAAACAGCATTTTCTTATTATAACTATTTCGTTTTCTTATGAAAAATATGAAATATTTATAGCATGATTGTAAAACTAACATGGAATATGAAACGACAATGCATGTATAATATAAAATGCATTGAACTTGACATTGAGTCTTATAAATACATAATATAATCATTCTAAAAATGGTATTTTATTAAATTTGTTAACATTAAAAATATGCGTCCCCCGACTCAATACAAAATAGACCATGTGGCCCACAATATCATCTGAGTTTGACATGCCTGCTTTTTAAAAACTTTTTTACCCGAACACATAAAAAAATAAAGCCTAATTCTAGGATCTAAATCGTTTAGCTTACTTATTAAATATAACTTTTACTTTTAAAAAAAAAAGAGAGAGAGAATTCCAAATTTTTTTTTTCCTTTTAAAAAAAAAAAGTAATGTTACCCCAAAATTCTATATTACTGCCAGACATTGACGATGAACAGCTCTAGTTATTTATAGCTTGCATAGTTACTTAATAGATCAACTATTGTTATCAACAAATTTTGAAGCATTTTAAGATAAATTACAATGGGCCATAACTATTATAACTGCAAAAAGCTATTTACGAGAGAATTCACATACTATGTGTTTGTAATCTTCAAGTTATGTTACAATTATTTAACTTGCGTCATTTAACTATAAGATCTTGTATCTTTTTAAAGTAGCTTGAGAAATATCTACATATGTGTATTGCATTTATAAAATTAGTAAAATATAACCAATATATATATATATATACATGTGTGTGTATGTTTTTCAATAGTAGATTATAATACTAATAGCTGAAACAAATCTAATTGCCCTAGTCCTAATTGTCTAAAAAATTTCGGTGTATAATTGCTACAGATAAAAATTAAACTAAATCTTGTAAAATGTTTATTACGCTCGCGCGCACAATGAAAGAATTAATTACTAAAACTCACCCATTCTTTTTATAGAAAATTAAATAAAATTAGTATAAATTTACTCAAAGATTTACGTAAAATTTATAAAATATTCTACAAAAGGGAGAGAAGCTTAAAATCAATAGCAATTTACGAAGAAATAATAAATATTTTAGAACTCTTTCTGAAATCTTAAGTCTTAAGCACAAAAAAAAAAATTATTCAATAAATAATCTTATGAAATATTATAACCACTTACTTAGAGTCGTTATAGAGGTCTTAAAGATTTCTGGTCATTGAGCAAGAAAAAACTGCTACTTACCGAGTTCCAGTCCAAGGCAGAAAAAGAAATTTTCCACACATGGCATAAAATTTATTTTTCACACATTAAAAAAATAATCAACCCGTATTACTTTTAATTCTTTTTCCATTGGATCAATGAAGTAATAATGCAGATTTTTGAAAAAAATAACACCATGCACAGAAAACGTTTCTTAGAAGAAATGGATGAATAAAAGCCGCCTTACTTAAATAAATTAAATTAACGCCGGTTTGTGTGATTTTTATAAAAAATCAGATGCTCTACAATGGGCAAATAGATGTCACTTGTGATCAACTACATCACAGTAAAACAAACATTATGAACACTTGACAATTTATTTCTGTAGCTCAAAAGCATAAATTTTATGTTATTGTTTAAAAGAGAAGAATTTAAAAATATTTAAATGCTGCCTTTATACAAACATGCATTTACTGATGAATAGTAAAAATTCAGTAATTACTAAGAAAGAATATGATATAATAAAATAAAAAAAGTATATTCCGTAACACAAATAATCATTTTAGAATGAAAAATGCTATAAAGATTATATAACTTACTACGCTCATCACCCGGTCACTGGCATCACCTTCATCGTCTTTAAATACTACATCCTTTGAATAATTAAGAATGAGATCCCTAAATTCTGGATCATGTCTTGTGATCTTTCCTTGAGGAGGTCCAGAAGCAGCGTAGGAAAATTCTACAGTACTAGGTATATGTTCTTTGTATACCAAAGGACTCCCAGTCCTGGTACCTCTTCGCCTGCTGAAGAACGATGGAGCACATGCCGATGCCGATATAAAGACTTCTAATAAGAGTGTTCCGGCGAATGCAAAATGTAATGCAAGATGTGGAGGAAACATTGAAATTAAAGAATATTTTGCTTCCGAAAAAGAACTTGGATCGTGTTTAATTTGGTAAAAATTCAAATAATTTTGTAAGTTGAATGAAAAATAAATCGCAATTTTATCACAAATTATGACCTTAACTTAGTCTAATGATCGTTTTCTGAAGTATTCAGAGATACCTAATAGTAAAGTTATATCTTAGTCAATAAATACTTTAGTCTAAAAACACAACAAGATTTTCTTTAATAATATTCCTGCCTATTTGTCTCGTTAGCTTGCAGTACTAAGACAATTGGCTTAAAAATTACAGAAATTTTGAAAAATGTATATAAGAAAAGTAATCGTCTAATATTCTCTCATAAAATTTTGCTCGTATTCATTTATTGAAGTTATAAAATTGCTTTCTGTTAAGATTTATGCTTCAGCGTTCTAAGACACTTAAAAATGAGAATGTAATAAAGTAACAGTGCACTATACTGATTCGAAGAAAGAATGTAACAGAATAAAATCGGTGTTAGCTTAACATTCACAAATTGGTTAACGCCCTCAAAGACAAATCATCTTCAGGTAGGGGAAATCATCTTCAGGTAGGGTAGGGGCTTGTGTGTTGTGATTGGCTATAGAGAAATGACCATCACCCATAATCCCACCTCCCTGCAGCGCTGTTACCTCCTTTCCCCTTTCTTAAAATTAGCAAATTCAATCTTTGAAAATGTATCCAATATTGAAACTATATTGAAAGCATTTGCACGAATTACAAACTCGACTAATGAATTTGCTCTATATTAATTTCTTAATAAAAAATTTTAAATTTCCTTCCTGAATATCTATTTTTTCTAATGTTAGAAAACAAAACTTGAGAAAGAACCACCTTTTACAGAAGACGCAAAATTCTCCGTTATTATTATATTTCGATTTATTATTCTATTAGGAGTAACAATCACATTTTACTTCTTATTTCTGTTTTCACTCTCAATTTATTTTTTGTTGTATGCACATACAGCTTAGTTTGCATATTTAGAGCCTATTTCATTGTCAAATAATTTTCAATTTGGAAGTAAATCATTTCGTTTTTGTTGAATGCACTTTAACTTTTAAAAGGTAATATGGTAAAAAGAACTCATTTACAACATCTGACAATAAAGTTCGGTGAATAGTCCTGTAACATTAACGAAGATTAAATATTAACGAAAGTTACCTTATTGTCCTTCGAAAGAGTCACCTCACATAACTATGCACCACTGAGATCTGAAATATACATGTCCTAGAAACTTTGCAAGAAGTTTTCATTTGGAGTTCAAAATCCTTGTAACGTTTCGTTGGATGTGAGAAATATCGTAAAATCTCTTTCCTTTCAAAGCGAGGTTGATTCGTGGAAATAGAAAGAAGTCTGGAGGATTGAGATCTGGCAAGAACGGTGGATGTTCAATTTGCACCCCTCCCCCTTTTGCCAGGAACTTTTTGACGATATTGGCTGTGTGAGAGCGAGCATTGTCGTGAACAAAAAACCAGGAACCTTATTGTGCGTACTGGGGTTGTACCATGCGTAGAAGTTTCATAAAATGGGCCAAAATTTCAATGTATCTTGCAGCATTCATTGTCCAGCTATCATGCGCACAGTTAATCAACGATTTTCGTGATTAATTTAATCACTTTCTCAATGTTTTCGTCACTGACGGAGATCACCGGTCTTTCGCTACGGTGGTTGTCAGAAACACTTTCCCAGTCTTCTCGAAAACGGGTGAACCACTTGTACACACACTTCATTGACAGTGCTTGATCTTCATAAACACGTACCAGCATCGAATTAGTTTCTGTCGGTGTCTTGCCAAGCTTAAAACAAAACTTTAAATTGAACTTTTGTTCGTTCATTTTCCTGTTCTCAGTTAAGAATCAACACACTAAACAAGTATTTTGTGAAACAAATCACACACGGAACACAAACGACGCTCAAATGAACAACGGTGGGGATAGATGGTCAACACCTGCCACTACGCATGTGTAGCTTTTGATTTCGTCAGTGTTGCCAGATCGGCCGTTCTGACTTCATTCACCGAACTTTATTGCCAGAGGTCTTATATAATACTAACCTTAACCCTCCCAGTTTGTTGGGCATTTCAAGATTTTGTATGATTAAAACATAATATTATATACTATTTTTAAGTTATTGAGTCTGATGAATTTCGTGGGCCTAGAACTGACGCAGTCGAGATCCAGGTGGCATAAGAAAAAACATTAAGTTATTGACTTCTATGTCCTCGCATTAAGCCTCCGATTGTATTGAAAAACATTATGAATAGTCCTCGCCTCTTCACTTGTAGAGAACAGGAGTAAAAATAGATATTTAACCCTTTCACACCCTTGGGAGTTGTTTTTTGCAAAACCCGTTCTTTGTAGATTTCTTCTGAACTAAAGAAACATACTTGCCAAATTTGAAGTTTGTAGGTCTAATAATTCAAAATCGGAAGGGTTTTTTTTTTTTAAATCTAGAATGTCTCTTAACTCTTCGCAATTTCCTCAAAACCCGTTCTTCATGGATCTATATTCAAAAAAAAAAAGTAGCATATTTACCTAGTTTCAAGCATTTTGGTCAAATAGTTCCTGATATCTTGTGATAAGTGAATGAGTCGCTTTTCTCCAACATAAAAATAGAGAGATCGGGGCATGTCTTTATTTGTAAAAGTATTCTAAATTTGAATCCCAATTGGTGAAATCAGATTCAAACGAAAACAATTTAACAAATCAAAATTATTCGTACGTGTTTTATTAAATTCGCGTCAGACTGACCACCTGACCGAAGCATCTGCTCATGCACCTCAGACCCAAGGTTACGAAAACTGAGATGGGCCCTCATGGGCTGTTGCGCTATTGAGTTTAGTTAAGTTTAGAATCATTATTTTATAACATTTCTCAATAAAAGTATAGTCATTGAAATTTTTTTTTACTGATGCTATATATGCAATTAAAAATTTATAATAGATGAATAAAAAAACTATTCTTTTTTCTTAAAAGAAAACTTATTATTATTACATGTATCGAGTGTATCTGTTTCAAAAAATTAATTTGTATTTTATATCTGAGAAAAATTTAAGACCATTAAAAATAAATTTGCAAAGGCTTTTGTTCTTCGAAGTTTTCTAAGTGTGATAATTTTTCTGTATCATTTAATACATGATCATTTGGTAACTAACTCAATTTTCGTATTTAACATAATTCTCCGTCTAAAAATATCACATATGACAATACGACTTTTATATATATATATATATATATATATATATATATATATATATATATATATATATATATATATATATATATATATATATATATATTGTATTAATCATATTAAAATATTCTTATTTTTCATACTAATGTGTAATTTCGTTAACATTACATAGATCTCTCAGCAATCTATATTTTATAAAACAACAGCAAAAATTATAATACAGCTTTTAAAAGCTTAAGGTAGCGAAGTGTTTAAGGACGTGAGTTTTCTGGCTAGAGATGTTCCAGTCTCAATTCCAACTAAAAACGGCCTTGCGAAGTGTATGGAATATATAGAATCAGGTGTTCTAATTATCTGACCTCGGTTCAGAATTACGTAATATGTTTCCAATATCCCGTTATGTTGTTCAAGTGTAACATTAATACAAACGCATTAATTGCAAAAATGTAAAGTTGAATGCATCATATATTTAAACAGAATAAAAGGGGGGAAAACATAATTGGGTGAACGCATTTTATAAATTGAGTTCTATATTAAGGTGACCAGAGACATCCCACTTTTGGCGACACGGTCCCGATTTATAATACGAATAATTTGTCCCTCATCCCATGGCGATTGAAATAAGTCCTGATTTTTAGAAAGATTGCACGACAAGTTACGGAACGGCCGAAAAACGTGAAGAGAATATACGGCTTTCGACGGCCATGTGGCTATTTTGTCAGGATATCGTCGTAGTCAAACCAATATGTGCTACGTGCAAAAAGTATAACTTTGAGATTTGAGACTGGGATATTTTTATTTGACAGTATTCTGGCTGCTGCACATAGCATATTTTTTGGCGACCACAGTTCACCATATAATGCGTGGCCGTGGTAGCCTAGTGGTCATGGTATAGGATCGTGGCTGGCATGTCATGACTTCCAGCCCAGTACCACTAAAGACCCGCCGTGTTGGGGAGCGATGCACGTTAAATCCGTCGAGAGCTCAAACGTCCTCCCGTGGGTGTGGTGTGGTAGTTAGGAGAGGTGGGTGCCAGTTCAGGTGTCGTCCGCGTCACTTAACCGTGATTCAAGATTACGAGGTCCATCGCCAAAAGCCCTCGTGTAGCTAAACAATGCGACGTTAATATTCACTCACTCACCCACCGTATAATGCTTAGAGTCGCATAGCAATCGCATAGTAATGTATGTCACGAGAAGTTTACAAGATAATGTTTCTGGAATAATTATATCTAGCAAATTGTTTTAATAAAAGCACTTGTTGGGAAAATAAATGCGCTTAAACTTTTCTTTTCAGAATTCTACATTTATCTCGTAGCAAAATCTCTTTGCGAAATGAAACAAATAAAACGCAACAACACTAGTGACTTATTTTGTCAAATGTACGAGAGCCTGCACTAAACAAAGAACACATTTTGAGACAGAAAAATGTTTCGATCTTCATGAAAATTTGTAGCGTTGTAATTCATACATTTGCTTATAACATAGCGTTTTTAAAATTTCAAAGTATTCCAGAAATATATATATATTTTTTTTCATTTTAACTTATAAAAGGGATACCTCATTTAGCATTACAGTATAGAAGAAAAAAAATGTGAAACATATTTTATATCAAGAAAAATGAATCAACTGTGGTAAAAATGTACAGTAGAATAAAATGTTCAACTCTCTGTAGGATGGTGAAACCAGAATATAATATTAATGTTAAGGTATCCGACTACATTCGGAACCGTGATTTTGCAAAAGCGTATAAATGGATAATACTTATGATACACTGCTGGACAATTGCTAAGGACGGATAACACTATCATCCACAAAATGAAAGGAAGCAAAGTGTGGAAAATTAGAATAAGTGCGGGATAGTAGTAAGAAGAAGTATGAGTAAGTAAATTTTTTTTCCACGTCTGTTCATCACGTGATAGCGTTCATAAGAGCTTTAAAGGTTTTGACGCGTGTGGACAGTTGTTGTTTCAAGTCAAAGTTTTACAGGAAAGATTTAATAGACGAACTTAAAATTTTTGGCATGTCTTCCCGACATCACATAGATGATTTTATGCGTGGCCGAATTATTGGGAAGATCGAAGAAGGGCGAAAAATAACAGATATTGCCAGGGAGTTCGACATCGCTCACAGCGTTGTTTTACGGCTGTGGAAGTCATTTAAAACTTCTGGAATGTGTAGTAGACGGCACGGGAGAGGTCGTGTTAGAAGTACGACGCCTGCAGAAGACAGATATATCGTCCTATCAGCAAAAGGAACAGGCGCACACAGCTCAGCGGGTGGCAAATCAGTTTCTTGCTGCCTCAGGAAAGCAGATCTCCCGAAAAACTGTTGCCAGACGTTTGAGGGGAGGAAGACTATACGCACGCAGACCTGTTGTGTGTGTCCCATTGACCACACAGCACCGTACTGCCCGTTTGCAATGGTGTCGTGAGCATCACAATTGGACTGAACAGGACTGGGCATGCGTACTATTCTCAGATGAGAGTAGGTTCAGTCTGTCATCGGATTGTAGACGCCAACTGATCTGGCGCGAGTGGTACTGCTTATCGTCCAGAAAATATCCAGGAAAAGGACCGATATCCGACATGCAGTATCATAGTGTGGGCCGGCATCATGATCATCGCCGCAGGCGCCTACATGTGGTTGCGAATGGGATTATGACGGACCAACGATACATTGATGAAGTTCTACTTCCTCATGTTCGTCTTTTCCGTGGTGCTGTCGGTGATAAATTTGTTTTTATGGACGACAACGCAACATGTCATCGAACACTCGCTGTTGAGGATTGTCTAGACAGCGAGGATATTCAACGTCTCGTATGGCCAGCGCGTTCTCCAGATCTAAACCCCATTGAAAATGTGTGGGATGCTTTGGGGAGGCAAGTTGCTGGTCGAAACTATCCTCCGACAAACAAGAACACCCTCATCCGTTCGCTCACAGAGGAATGGGATAAATTGCTTCAACAGCTGCTGGATAATGTTGTGCAAAGTATGGTACGACGTGTGGAATGTTGCATCACACTTCTCGGTGGACATATCCCGTACTGATACCTTTCTTTAAGGTGCCTGCTGACTTTTAGATGCATTGTTCCATTTCTCCGTACGCAGATCAAATGAACATTTTTTTTTTTTTCTTTCAGATGTTTCACAGCTTTTGTACTTTCAGAACAATAAATATTCTTTATTCTAATGTCTGAACAGTGTGGCAACTATATTTTATCCTACTAGGCCTCATGTCTCGCTTAATGTTATGCTACATAGCAATTTGTGATCCGTCCTTAGCAATTGTCCAGCAGTGTATTTAGTGCCACTTAGATTAGAAAATATATATAAAATTGTTTTAAGAATATTTTTACAATAAAAAGTTATTTAAGTACAAAATTTTGACAAAAAATGAACATAGAAGGACCAATTTTCAAAATATTCTCCTTTTGTGAAAAATGCTTCTATGTATTTTAATAATATTTTGCCTGTATATAGCTCAGACCTCTGTACAGAGGCTCAACTAGAATTTTTGAAATATATAACTTAGAAGTGGGTTTATCCATGTTTTAAGACAACAGAAGGAAGAAATTTTAAGAAAAAAACGCCGATAATTATTCCAATGGATGGTAACTCTGAAAATAATGTGATTTTTTTTAAAAAATCATAGTTCAGATTCTCTGGAGAAGTCTTTACTTTATATAAGCAAAAGTTTATTATTTTAGAAGCATTTTTTATAAAAGGAGAACATTTTGAAAAAAGGTTATTCCAAGTTAATTTTTTGCCAAAATATTGTATTTGAATAAATATTTTTTGGCAAAATGTCCTTAAAACCATTTTATACATATATTCTAATGTAAGTGACACTAAATATCATGAAAATTATCCATTCATGCGCTTTTTTAAAATCATGGTTCCGAACGTATTCGGATACCTTAAAGCAATTTTATGTCTAAAAGAACATTCCGAATTCGGGTCCCATTCTTTAACGTTACGTGAAGATGGTCTTAAAGATTAATATCAAGAAAAATTCCTTGAGTGTTTGAGAATGTTATATACGTATATATATTTTTTAAGTAGAAGTGTGTGTGTAATAAAAATTTTTTGTTCTCAATCTTTCTTAATCAATCCATTATCTATAGTGCATTTTTGTTTCTTTTAAAAATTTATTAAAGCAATATACAGAGAAATGGGCAGTCTTTTTTATAATAAATATTTAAACCATCTTTCTTCGGTTATAACTTCCCTTTCAAAGAAACAAATTTCCGAGCAATTGTGAAGTATGTGTTTACTTAAATATGAAAATGGAAGTGTGTGCGTTGAAAAATACGTGTAATTGCATATTTTTTTAACCTCTGTATAGAATTATTAATATTTAAAGGATTTTTTTTCTTTTTTTAAAAAATAAATGCACTTAATCTAATCTAAAACGAAAATTGATATTTTGAGGCATTTAAAATGATCTAATCACGTATGATGTACAGTATTAATATTATAAACACACAAGCAAAACGAACTCACTTTAGTAACGAATTTTTTTTGCAATTATATGATTATAAGATAACTCATAAGATACACACACTATAACCAATAAAAAATGTATAATTCCTTTTTTTTTGCTTTAATCAGACATTGTTAATTACATTATATTTTTATATTGAAAAATTGAATTCCTAGAAAGTTTAACAATATCAATCAAACAACGATTTTTGTGAACTTTTATATATAAACTCAGTTTTTATTCTTCATCTTTATCTATACTTCCAGAATTAAAGTTGGGTTACGCACAGGTGTTAGTTTGGGATATTGTGAATCCGTAAGATCTGGTAACACGGATATGAAATACAGTTTTTGATACATTATCCTAAAAATCGTTATCTCCATACATTTTTTTTGTTCTATTTTGTTCTATTTTGTTTATTTTCTACTTCCTGTTCACATTATAAAAAAGTAAAATTTAATTTTTCGTAATTCGCAGTTTGCTTTTGAACTTGAAACAAATATATAAGAGGGAGACTTTATTTTTTTATCACCATCTCTCCAAACACATGAAATTTCCAGATATATATTTTTAACTATCGCATCTGCTGGAATTACGTTTTAACAAAAAGATAGACATTTAAACTTGACAATTCCATCTTCATTAATTAAGCCATCAGGAGTGCATATAATATACTTCAGTTTTAGATGTATGAAAGTCCGTATAAAGACACGCTATCAAATATTAATAAGTTTTCAAAGCCTTTTGACATTATTTTCTCCACATTTAATTTCAAAAGATTGAAAATTAAAAAAAAATTTTTTTACTATATATCTCATTACAGTTTGTATATAATTGAAAGTTTTTTTTACAAACTTTTTCAATAAATATATTCACATATCTAAAAAAATGTTTCTTATTTTTGTAATTAATAAAATATAATTCGTCAAATACATTGTATAAATTCTTTCTTAAAAATAATATAAAAAAACCCAGCGGACACATTTTTTTTTAAAATTGTATGTATGATACCTTTTAAACACTATGAATTACCACTGATATCTTAATCGTGAACTATTTAAATTTACAAAGGCAATGATAAGATTGTGAATAAAACTTCTTAAAAAATTATCTGAAAACACCACAAATTATTTTCTTTATGAATTACACTTTTCTTTCAAGGACCACTAAATGTATCGTCATTTATCAATTTGATGTAGGGGAGACAACAAAATTTCCCCACAAAAAGGAAGAAATCTTTTCTCTTTTTCCTCTTTCTAAATTTACAATGCTTATTAGTCTGATTTCATGCAACAATATTAGTTTGAAAAAGAATATGCATTTAAAATAGCTTTCTTTATGGATAAGGTTTCTCTGGATTTATTCTATTTTTCGGTATATTAATGGAAATATTTTGCAATCATTTTAGTGAACTGAATATGAGTTTTAAAATCTTTAATAAGTATTTAAAAAATGCTTGCAAAAATCAAAATATCTATGTATATAATATAATAAATTCAACGAAACATTTTTGTTGTTATTATTCTTTTGGATGCATTTTATACCATGTAATTCAAAACAATAATCTATATATAAGAAAAAAAAAGTAATATCCCCCCCCACATGATTAACATTACTCTCGGAAACTCATACCGACGTGTCGAATGATACATTAAAACAATTTTCCTCAAATTTTCCAGTTTTCTTCATACCACTCTTGAAACACAGACACACAAAAATACTATGTAATTTAAAATTTATTTTAGAGTTTAAATGGAATTAAAAAGGAAAAAAAACTAGATGTATAAAAGAATTATACAAAAGAAAGTAAATGCATGCACCTTCTTGTGAGAAAATGTATATGATTTTAAATTTGCTTTTTTATAAAAAATTTTAAAAAATTGTTGAAGAAAATTTCATCACATTGCACATTAACTAACTTAGGGAGATTTAACCGACAAAGAGGAAATTTTCTTGCGATGAATTTCTTTTCTGAAACCTAGATATCGTGTAAAAAACGGTGCTCTCTTTTTCAATTACTATTATTAGTTCACCCTCTCGCTATATATATATATATATATATATATATATATATATATATATATATATATATATATATATATCTTGTTCAAATTTTTTCAATCGTTAATAAAATACTTTTTATTCATCCACTCAAGTTCAAATACATTTTTTTTAAACTTGTAGTGGATAACACTTGATGTTAATGCAGTTTTTTCAAATACTAATTAATTAATTAATTAATTAATAGTAAATTAATTAATAGTAGCAAACATAAATAATAGTCCAACATCATATATAAAAAGGATAACCACTTGTTGTGTCCCTGTAGCGCAATGGGTAGTGCGTTGGACTTATCATCTAAAGGTCGTGGGCTCGAATCCCACCTGGGATGGCAGGATTTCTTGGAACACGATTTCTTTTTACTTTTATTTTTTATTGGGATAATTAAATTTAGTTAATGAATAAATAGTAACAAGCAAAAATAAAATAGTCCAAGACCATACATAGAAAGGAAAATGGAAAATTGCAAGGAAAAAATCGCTTTCTATTTTGCCACTTAATATTATAATTCGGTCATATGTATATTCATATTTATATCATAATTATTTAATAAAAAGTAACTAAAATAGAGAGAATTTTGTTTGTTTACCTAAATAGGAATTGACTTAATTTATATATATTTACATATATATATTTCTTGTTTTATGAAACTTGTTTAATCTTAGAGAATGAACAGTCTGTTCTTTTAACTGTATGCCTATACTTGAATGCGAAAATAAGTAGAAAGATGATTTTACAGTCGGTTGCTTGAAAGTTGAGTCCATTGGGAACCAAAAATTATAATATGTTAAAGATATATATCCTGCGCAGTTAAAATATTCTAAATTCCTTTTTCTACGTCAAGAAGTGTCCCAAGAAAAGGCATGTTCCTGTGTCGTGAACTTTACGAGGTTGGAATTGGATTGCTTTCATTGAAAAATTTAGAATGTATGCTTAAAGGATTCTATATTCTGAGCCTTCTTAAGGTTTGCGGTGTGATAAAGTGCGGCTTTTACTCGACTAATCCTGTTTAAGCTTCGAAGAATGAACCTGTATTCCAATCTCTGTGTGAATGTTTGACAGCGAAGAATGGATGAGTACCCAGCTGGTTATTTGTGGTTATAATACGTACAAGAAAATGAATAATACAGATATGTGCTTCTACACATTGAATAAACATTGAATTCCTTTCGTCGTTCTCTCGAAGCATGATATGAATATACATGTTACAAACTAGACAGGGAAGTTTTCCAAAAGGAAATCGGACTGATTTCAAGGAAAAATCTAGAATGGGCTTAAAGGGTTTGTTTAAGAGTATATATGTGGAATATGAACTTATCCCTTTACTGGGCCATTTATTTCTAGTAAAGGTATATTAAAATATTTGTGGAATTGAGATTAGTTTATAAGAAGAGAAACTCACACACACACATTTAGCTTATTAGATAAAATTAATTTGATTCTTAACATCACCTTTTTTGGTAGTAAGTATATTTACCACAGCCTAATGGGGCTTATTAAAAAGTAGGAAATTAAAGCTTTTTTAGAAATTTTTTTTAATTTTATTTTTTTATGTATATATATTTATAAAATATACTTTGTACATACTACAAACTGGAAAAAGAATTGTATGTTATATAAAGCTTATTTTTATTCATAGATGACAAATTACAATATTACTTTTCATGAAATTGCCAGATCAATGAGGAAGTTTTTAATCTTCTTACTATGTGGGGGAGGGAATTGGTAACAAAGTGTGTGTAAGAGTTAATAATTTTCTTAATTTTCTCAAGTTATTAATGGATGACAGCACAAATGAGAATTATAATAAAATAGCTTACTATGGACATTTAAAAATTAATGCAATTGGAATTAGGTATGCTTACCACGGTTTTGGAAAGGAATAATTTTTAGTAACATTCTGTAAAGACTAACATTTAAAATAAATATATTGATGACTGAATCTATATTCCTCGGTTTTTTCTTTTATTTATCAGGCGCGTGGTTCGTTTTGAAATTCTGACGTATGTAAAACTTTAAATGTTTGCATCGTATGGCTCAACAGCTAGAAACAGCTCCACAAAATCAAGACTCGAGGCAAAATTGACTTGTGGGGTCTTGTTCAACAAAATGATATATTATTACGTTTTTCTATTTTTTATACATTGTACAAATTTTGATATAGGAAGGTATACATGAAAGTTATAAATAACTTTAAACTATTTTAATAAAATTATTATTTTAACCACACGAAAAACGTATGTAAATTATGTATAAATAATTGCGTCATATACTTATGAAATCAAATTTAGTAGGCGACTTAACTGAATAAGATTAAAATGGGCCTTTTTCATTTTTTATTTTAAGACAAATTCATTGATAATATCATCTCAATCTATTTCCCCCCTGATTTGGATTCGGTATATAAGATGGCTAAGAAGGTTTAACACAAGATCTCTCAAGTAACTTAGTATTTTCAATTTTCCGAAAGAACTTTTTGCAGTTGGATACGAATCAAATGTTTTTTTTTTTACTTAAATATTGGAATATTTGTAATATTGTGATTTTGAAAGGCAGGGCTTAGGGATCAATTTTGATTTTATTAAATAAATCAATGTAATTAATATACGCCGTAAGTTTGCATTTATTGATTGCATTCATTTATTTAAGAAAACCAAAATTTGCATTTAAATTTTTGTAAATTTCGAGAACATCGTCTTCAAACAGTTTTGAATGATATTTGAACTATACAAAAAGCGATATTATATCTCATGTACGTGAATAAGTTCGAATTTTTTCTTAAGAAAAATAATCTCACTATCACTATTATGGCTAGAAAAATATTCAAATTTTATAAATATTCCTTGTCAGATCAAATCGGTGACTTCAGAATCAAAGCGATTGTTTTCTCTTCCACTCCTTTGATATTTTAATTCAATTGTTAATTTTACTTGCTCAGCTATTTCCTTCGTAGTTCTTTAAAAAAGATGTGAATCCTGGGCTTTTCAAAAGAATTGAAGATTCCTTTTAAATATAAATTTGTTGTAACGATTTCTGTATTGGAATTCTGAAATATCTAACTCTATACATTCAGTACGTCATACCAAATGACCAAGCCTTAAAAAAATGAAGTACAGTGAAAATCGCTGAACATGAAACTTAAAGGGACTGAAATATTTTTTTGGTGTTAAAGGATATTGCAGAAAAAAGAAAGAAAGAAACTATATATCAACAAAATTAAGTTTATTTCATTTACATAGATATGTATGTATGCATGTATTTAATAAAAAGCAATGAAACAAAAACATTCACAAGAACTTTAAAAAAATTAATACAAAATTTTCAAATTTTTTGAAAAACAAAACATTTATTGAGTTTTTGGAAAATAATCTGATATTTTTCTTTGGATTGTTTTTTTAGCATCAAATTGTTCGATATTGTCCATTTTGTTATTCACTTCACCATTGGAATGTGCGTCTAAATAAATGCACATACTTTTCCTGACGTTCCTCATTTCAGATGACGTGGGAACAGGAGCTGCATTATTCATTTTCGTCGTCGGAATCTGCATCAATGATATTTTTTGAGCTTTAAAAAAACTTCAAAATGTTTTTGTCTGCTATAATTGGGGACGTACACACAAAGGCAGCATCTACTGCAGTGAATTCTTCCGATAATACAATAGGACAGTCCAATCCGGCTGGTGTTTTCCGTATTTTGTTCATTCCCAGAAGGGAAATCATTACCTTTTTCGTGTTAAGATAAAAACAAATGCAGGAAAATAAATAGTAGTGTTTGTCGAAACAGTTGTATTATTTCGTGTTAACCGATTTTTCATCTTAGGCGATTTCGCGTTAAACGTATTTCACTGTGCGTTTTTTTTCGATTGACTGGATTTCAGATTTCGTTTCACAGAGCTGGTTTGTTCCTAAAAGTTGTTTCAAAGCTAGAAAATATTGTAATACTTGGTACTTTACTGATATCCCCAAAGGGGAAATTCCCGCCTCATTTCTGATAGCGCTTTTAAAGTAAGAAGTTTGACATACACTTCTAATATATCCCAGTATATCGCAAAGCTTGAAAAAAAATATAAATTCTTTGCTGTGTTCTGAAAGATGAATCCACAAGAACCACGTGGATTTCCCATAGCTGAATGAGAGATCTACTATAAAAATGACATAAAAACTATTTATCGTAGTGATTTTTTTAAAATTTGTTTTTGGCAAATATTGTTACAAAAATAATAAAAGTAAACAAAGAATTCGGTTTGTAAGGCATGGACCCGTGGGGTCTGCACTACTTCTATATTATCCTCGCGACCTAGAGATGCGTTAGTGAATGAAGAACCAGACGTTGCCATAATCTTAATATCTCTTTATTAAGAGATCTTAACTTTAAAAAATATACAATTATAGTATTAATATTCAAACCAAGTGAATCTGAGGTGAAGAGACACACTATACGTATTACCAAATAATCACGTCACTGACCACTATGTTTAACTTTACCATAGCTAATCCTAATCTCAATAAACACTCTGTTCCTAGTAGTTTAAATAAATGTTCTTACCGCTCTATCTTGAGGAAGCAGCAATTCGCTTGTATCCTAACTTATGTCACTTTAACTCGCGTGGAATGGTATCCACCTTTAACTTGAAAGCGCTGGCACGGATATATTAATTCTTGTATGAGGGATTTCCTCTCACTTTAGCTTAAAGACTTGTACACATAGACCTCGTATATTCACTTCCCATAGCCACCCCGCGTACGCAAAACTTATACTATTTATAAGATTCTTAATTTGCATATTTCATTTTCACTTCTTGAGTTGGTTGGAAAGAATTGCCATTCTTGCCCCAAAGAAACCCAAAAGGAGTTTTAGTGGAAATCGTGATGAGCCAGTCACAGGTTTTGTGTATGAAATTTCATGATGGTATTTAGCATGAGTTTTGTTACAGCATAAAGCAGTTCCAAATTTATATAAGTCATGTCCCTCACTTTTTTCAATTTATTAATACACCTGAGTAAATTTTTATTCACAAATCTAAATGAATTCCAAAAACTTTGAATTGAATCATTTTTAGCAACTATTTTTAACTGTTTTCATTAATGTACAACGAGACAGAAGAAAGTTTAATATATTATATTCAAATTTATTTTGATTCTCAACGTTTTACGTGTCATTTGGTCCAGATTTTAGAATACTTTCAGGAGATACAAACACTGAGTCATAAAATAAATCCGAGATGGAATTTTTATTTCTAGAAATCACACAGAAAAGCTCTCTTTCAGCCGATAAAAAAATATCAGTTTTTTTTCAACATACATAGTTTTAAAAATGGCGCTGAGTCAATCGGACATTATTTTTTCATTAATAGAAAGTTGGTTGTATTTTCCCGTCTTAAATTAGTCAGTAATGAAATAAACTTACACAAGAAATACAAACTTAAAAAAAATGAAACATAATGATGGGGGGTGCCTAAAACCAATGAAAGAAGGGTGTTTGTGCATTGCTGCTGTATATTGTTTTAACAGATACGAACCACCAAAAATGTTTAAGCACAGCACCTAAAACTCAAAAGAAAAAGCGAGCTAGTTTCACATAATTTTAATCACATGTGAAGTATAAAAACAATCAATACCTATTTATTATGTAATTTTTAAAGGACAGTATTAAAATCAACAACGGCAATAAGATAAACGACATGATTGACTACAATAATCACTAGATGCCGACTATTATAGTCAATCATGTAGAGCATAATGGTTTATTATTAATGATAACGCTTTGTTAAAAAAGGTAATTAAGTCACGAAATTTTTATTAAAATGGAAGTCATTAATTTTTTATTAAATGTATCCAGGGTTACAAAATTACGAGTCGCGAGCTTTACAAGTAGAAGTGAACCAATGAAATCTGTTTTGCCGCATTTCCGGTTTCATCAATGAAACTTATCGTTCGTTTCTTCAGCGGTCACTTTTGAAAAGGGTTTACTGTGTAAGGAAAATAGAACTGTTTCCCCATGACATATTTGAAGCATCAATCAAATATTCTTTGAAAGTTCAATAAGCCAGAAGGAATCACTTTGAAAATCGATCAATAATAATCGCTCATAATATTAAGATTACTAAAAGCCTTTTCACCTATTGAATGACAAGGCTAGATGGATGTCTTAAGTATTCATATGCTTTAGTGAAAAAATCCCTGCCTTAAATAATAAAAGCATGTGAATCATGGATTTGTTCTTTATTTTATCTGAAGCTAAGAGATTGAAAGTACGCTCGTAGAGGATTTCTTAACCCTTTATCTACCGCATTATGATTTACTGCAGTTTTTTTAATGCAATATGTTTTTTTTTTTTGAATAACTACATTGAAAATTAAGAACATACATTAAAAAAGTACTCAACTTTGGGAAATTTAATCCATTAGAGCTAATTAATGAATTAAAGATATTCAACTGTAAAATTAATTACATACACTGTTCACTTAAAATAAATATTCAGATCATTTCCTAATGTCTTCATTAACATACGAAAAAAGACACTTACTTTTTTTTGACATTAACTACTTTTTTCGAAACAAGAATGACAATATTCGCAATCTGATCAACTCTCAGCTGAAAACGCACCTTCTGCTTTAAAACTATTCGCCTTACCCTCTAAAATACTCATCATAGAACCCGTGTTGCCATATATCTCGGAAGAGTGGGTTTAAAAGAATATTCCTGCTAAGTATCGTCAGAGTATTCGCAAAAATGATTATTTTATGTAATTTTAAAGTGAGTGGTACTTGTAAGCACCGTCAGTAGATAAAGGGTTATAAATCTTATTATTGTGGTTTCTGTATGAAATATTGAATCTCAAAAAGAAAAAAAAAGTTTATCCATATTCAAGCAGTAAAGCATGAATACGAAATTCATAATACACAATTATTCTGAGAAAGCGGATACAAAGGATTATTGTCGTTTGAACAAATACCTGAAAGGTATAGATTAAAGTTCTTATCACTGTTATAATTAAATTTATATTTATAGTAATATCTATATAGATTAAAAAGATTAGATAAAAGGATAAAGGATTAATGCACACACACATTCTTAATCTATGGGTAAACATTCCCATCCCACTCACACCGCACCGATAATAACATAACTTTTTCAAATTGGATATATACATGTAAAAAGATAAGGCAGATTATAAGAATATCTTCGAAGCCCGCGTATTTTCAAATGAAAGATCACAAATATAAAATGCATTCATGAAACAATTTTGCATAGGTTTGACAAAGAAGTAAACACTATTGATAAGAAATAAATACCAAAAATTATTTTTATTTTCCATTGGCTACACACAATAATTGTTTTAAACTCATTGTAAAAACCAAATTTTTCAAGAAGACTAATGAAGGAAGAAACGCAAGATTTGCTCAGAGAAGAAAACTAGTATAAAAAATACTAAAAAATTGTTAACATATTTTAAGTCGCAGCGATTTATATTACATTAATTGGTAAAGCGAGACATTTTCTTTGAAAAATGTAGGAAATGATTCACCATATTTAACTTTTTCGTATAAACGTTTTCTGCCACTGCTTTTTTCTATACCTCAATATTTTCTTTGTATTTTCTATTAGTTTTCAAAAAATTTCACTTCACGCGGGAAAAGAAAAACTTTTCGCTATATACATTCTTTTTATTTCTTTTTCACTTTATTTCACGCTTATTGAATGAAATAAAGAGATTCAGCTAACTATATATATATATAGTTGCGTTTAGTCAAATTTATTACGTGTTTTTCTTATATAAATTATGAAAATAATCTCTTTCAAATGGTGAATTCTTTAAAAAAATATTGTGAATAGAAAGTTCAATAATAAAAGAAAAGTGATTATATTCAGTTAAATTTTAGCAAAAATTTACATAAACTAAAGAATTTGTAAGTAGTTTTCGATGCAGTATAACATATTTCATTTCCAACTATCAAATTATTTTTTTTTGCTTTCCTCTTTCTTTAAATACAGTATTTCGATATCATAGGATTATTTCCGCTTCTTTTCCAACAGAATGTTGTTTACAATATAAAAATAAGTTAAATTCTACGAATCAAGGGTTTTACTGTAATATTTTAGTGTTTAATTACGAATTAAATTCCTCGCGAGTTTTTAACGGATTTTTTTCTCGTATTTTACTTATCTTAAACAGAGTTCAGTGTATTACAATAACAATCAGGGGCGTACACAAGGGTGGAGCTTGGGGGTCCCATAGACGAACAGATTTTTAATTTTTTTCCTATACAGATTACACCTCAACACTTTCGTCTATGTGTTTTTTTATTAAATGACCCTTCTCCCCCACCCCATAAAAAGAAGTTTGAGTATATAACTGGTAATAATCTTTTTATCATTTCGTTTTATATCAAAAAATTTTCAACTGTCTAACTCTCTTTTGTCATTTACTTAGCATGATTTTCAACTCATTAAAACTTTGGAATAAATTCCATGCAACTATGTTTCAAAATTTTATTTATTTAATTAATTTCTTGTTATTATACGTATTATTTTTGTTAATTAAAATTGGCCATCCTGAAATAATTTTCAAAACAATTATTTTTCCAACGCACAGTTTGTAAGTTCAGAATAGGTTTATTTAAATATTTTTGAAATGTGTTTTTTTAAGGTGCATGTAGCGCCCTCTCTTATTCAGTTCAGGACTTAAAAACGCTTTAGGAATATGAATTACAAAAGGAATCACTTCTGATAATGAAATCTTTGTAAGTATATATTCACGTTTTGCCATAAAAATGTCGTTATAAAGAAAGAATTATCTGCATATATATATATTTTTTAAAACTTAAGAGGTGCTTTTTTAAATTCAAGAATGCTGATGGATATTTTTAGTGATTTCCTAAATCATGGAATATGCGCTCAAATGAAGGTCTTCCAAACTCTAAAATTATTCAAGTCTTTTCCCTACTCAAAATGATCATGGGAGTCAAAATGGCGTCCATTGGCATAACGTACACCCCCGCAAACCCTACATTAGGGAGAGGAGGACAGAACTCTAGGAGGCTTAATATCTGACTAACGCCAAGTACGTTACGCCACCGATTACCCTTTGTAAAGGGTGTTTTTTTTAGAGGTATAGAACTTTAAATTGCAATAAAACAACGATGTATTATTCGATTGACATGAATTTTTTTTTATTCGAAAGATAATCTTGTGGCATTACATTTTAAATATGATTTCTGGCATAGGACTGCCACGGCTGGCTTGGATGTAGTCCAATCTGGACGTCTAATTTTCGATGACTTTTTCCAACATTTGTGGCCGTATATCGGCAATAACACGGCGAATGTTGTCTTCCAAATGGTCAAGCGTTTGTGGCTTATCCGCATAGACCAATGACTTTACATAGCCCCACAGAAAATAGTCTAGCGGTGTTAAATCACAAGATCTTGGAGGCCAATTCACAGGTCCAAAACGTGAAATTAGGCGGTCACCAAACGTGTCTTTCAATAAATCGATTGTGGCACAAGCTGTGTGACATGTTGCGCCGTTTTGTTGGAACCACAGCTCCTGGACATCATGATTGTTCAATTCAGGAATGAAAAAGTTAGTAATCATGGCTCTATACCGATCACCATTGACTGTAACGTTGTGGCCTTCATCGTTTTTTGAAGAAGGATTCCACCAGCCCATAAAGCGCACCAAACAGTCAGTTTTTCTGGATGTAACGGTGTTTCGACATACACTTGTGGATTAGCTTCACTCCAAATGCGGCAGTTTTGTTTGTTGACGTAGCCATTCAACCAGAAGTGCGCTTCATCGCTAAACAAAATTTGCTTCTGAAAATCGCGACCATTATTTTCGAAATAAAATTGCACAATTTGAAAGCGTTGTTCAGGCGTGAGTCTATTCATGATGAATTGCCAAACCAAACTGAGAATAAATCACTTGACAGCTGTTAAATCGGTCGCCATCTTGGAAAGTAATGCCAACTTAAACTTCTATACCTGGATAAAAAACACTTTGTAAAATCCAGCTTGGGGCACAAAATCTCATTTTCAGGGGAGCCCTAGTATTCTACGTTACGCCACTGATAACACCAATAGATTTTTAGGAATAAAGTATGCGTTTGTAGTTATTGAAATAGCTATGAACTAGAATTATAGAAATAAACATTATGAAATAAAAAGAAAAATTATAGGAATAATAATAATAGTTTTGTATTTTTTTCTGTAACAAAAAACCATATGCAAGAAAAAAGTTTTGGGTATCTACTATTTTTCTATTCTACGCTATAGCTATCTATGATTTGAGGAAGGAGGTATTTACATGAATAAGAAATTCATGGAACTTCGAATATTTTTATTACAATTATTAATAACTACCCTAAAAATTTAAAAACAACAATTTAATCTGTAATATTCAGGATTTCTTTAAGCAAATACCTCTAAAAAACTTAAATGGATGTGTGTGCGGTTTTTTTTTTTTTGTTCTAAACTGTACAAACTAAGATTATTATAATTTTAGATTCTTTTTCTAAGTATTCTTAAACTAGAAATCTGTTGCGTAGTATGTAATTTACAGAAAGGCTTCTGAAATTTGATAAATGTATATCACTTTCTATAAATGAGATACTTTAATAATATTAAAATAATTTAATAGAATCGTCCTTCTTGTCTTAAATATCAATACTTAATAAATTACCCATTATTTTCCTTTGAATATCTAGAAAATTAGCTTGATTAGTGTCATTGTTTGTCTGAATCAGATGAAGGTAGTCTGGATAAAAATTTGTATTTGGTTTGAAACACTGATTCTTTCCAAAAAAGATGCCATATACATATCAAAAAATTAAAGGAAGTATTAACTATATAACTGGGTTTTTTTATAAAAAGTGTAAATATGAATTAAATGAACAATTACAATCTGATCCATATCTGGCAAACCTTTTAAAACTGTTAACTATTATAATACAAGCAATTTCCTTTAGTATTAGTCTAATGAAAGAATTAGATATCATAGTTAACCCTTTATCTACCAACGGTACTTATAAGTACCACTCACTTTAAAATTACATAGAATAACTATTTTTATGAATACTGTGACGATACTTAGCAGGAATATTCTTTTAAATCTCCTCTTCCAAAATATAGGGCATCACGGGTTCTATGATGAGTATTTTAGCAGGGAAGATGAATAATTTTAAAACAGAAATTGTGCGTTTTCAGCTGACACTTAGATCCGATTGCGAAAATTGGCACTTTTCCCCCCAAAAAAGTAGTCAATGGCAAAAAAAAAAAAAAGTGTCTTATTTTTTGTATGTTAGTTAAGACCTTAGAAAACAATGTGGCTTTTAATTTTAAGTGAACAGCGTAAATAATTAATTTTACAGTTGAGTAATTTTGTGATACGTTAAGTACCGACAGTACGCTGAATGTTAGAGCAAGAGTTTTTTTTTTTAAGTTTTTTTTCGTCCGTGTCGCTAATTATTGTTTTTCATTGTGATTTGCGTCATTACTATAGTGCAATAGAGTTGTGCTTTTTTTTTTGGCATTTCTTTTTAGTTATGTCTGAAAAAAAGCTCAGTCTTCAAGAGGCTTTGGATTTATTACAGAATCTACCATTTGAAAGCAGTGAGGCACTATCCGATGATTCTTCAGATGAAGAGGTCCCAGCAAATTATCTACTGAAATTTTCGTTCAATTCTTAAGATGGCGATAAAGAGACTGAACAAGACTCAAGGTGCAATAGTTCATGTTCAGAAAATGCAGTATATTTCCTACCCCAAGATGCAGTGCTTTAAAAAATGTTCATTTAAAACCTTACTCAATGAATTTTTGTGTAATAATGAAAAGAGAAAAACTGTTTCTTTGAATATCATCAAATTACTTTAATCATCAAATTAACCTGCTTTCATGTGTAAAAAAAGTATTTTAGTAATTTTCATAAATAAATATTTTGTGCAGTAAAATATTAGTGTTTTCTGGTTATTTAACCTTTTTAAGAGTTAAAATTTCGATAAAAATGCCATTCTGTCTTTTTTGTATTATGAGAATATTTTAGACCTTTGTGTACTGACGGTACTTTAAAATTCTAATTTATAATTAGTTAGCTCTAACGGATCAAATTTCCCAAAGTTAAATATTTTATTTCTGTATATCCCGTAATTTTCAAAGTAGTGATTCAAATATATATATATATTGCATGAAAAAAATTGCAGTAAATCATAATGCGTTAGATAAAGGATTAAAATAACATTTTTAAGTATATTACTTTTTATGATAGTGTAAAAATATTTTTTATCAGATTAATAATGTCGATCGAATTAAACAGATCTTCAAAATCTAGCCTCTAGATTGAAAAAATTATTTTATCTTCATACAAACTATAATTTCTTTAATATTATTAATTATAGTTGGGGAATGGAGTTTATTCACTGTAACATCTGATTGTTCGAAGTATTTTTCTTTTTTTTCAGATTTGTTGATATAAGTATTAAATGCATTTTATAATCATTCTATACTTAATATGGGTTTTGTGAAATTTAGGAGTATAAGAAATATAGGTAGAAATTTAAAATTAGTACATAAATGTGTATTATTACTTCCTTATAAAATTCAAAAATGGGGCTGTTTATTTCCTCCTATCACTAATCGGAGACTTAATAAAAGCTGCATTATTTTTAAAATGTTTGTTGAGCATTGCACTATAATAATATTTATAAATGACAGCAATATTACCTGGCACTTTATCTGCATAAACTTTTACCAAATTACTTTGCAATTCTTTAATCTGTTGTTTAATGTCTTTATAAGTGATTCTCTTATTTGTTCTAAAGTTATATTTTATTAGTTGATTAGTAATATTACATCTTTGAATTCTTCGAATGCCTCCAGAGGCATATTATATTTGATAGCTATTTTATTAATAAAATGTTCTATATTTTCATTTATTTGATTTTTTATAACCTTATTTTTGTTAGTAAACAAGTTTATGCTATATATATATATATACATATATTTACATGCCATGCATATACACACCCATATATGGTGAACATACTCATCACAAGCGTTTGAAAATAAATAAATTCGCGGAAATAAGACAATGGACATGTCATTCATTTCGTTTCATATCATTCATATTTTAAAACACAACATAAATAATTCTAAAAATCACTGATCTATTTTTCCTTCCCTTTGATACTAGTAACTATAACGTCAAAGGCAACTGTAAATGTGAATTCTGAAAATGAGGAATCTCTACGCTTTTTCTTGCGTTCTAAGTAAATAATGCATTGATTAACCTGATTAATATTAACTTATTAAAAGAAAATATAGGGATATTGGTGACGTATCTAAAAAATCTGAGTCACGTTCAGGTGACAAAGACAACATTTGAAGTGAGACTCCACTCTCCTAACTCTTTCACACTACACCAACATGAGAACTTTGGATGTACGAGACCAAACCTGAACATTGAAACTACAATAGGCTATTGGAGACAGATCTTGTGACTTTGAACCTCAGTCAAGGGACGAGGACAAGACACCTGAGCTAGCACTCAACACCTAAAGTTCTCAAAGGGGTATGCATCGAAATCTAGATACCTTTGTAATTTTTTATATTGATAGAACAGATACCACAAAATCAGAAAAAAATGTCCCATTGCTAAAGTAAATTACTCTATCCCTGTTACACGTGATGTTCTTGTCATACCGCTTGCTTAAAATTTCTAAACATTTTATAGTTATTTTATCCTTCATTCAACAGGAAAAATTCGTTATTCGGTGATGAAATGTCAAATATATATAACAGGAAAAAGGCTTTTCATTTAGAACAGGAATAAGTAATCTATTTAAATATGCTGTTACTTAAAAGACCGAGAAAAAAATTAAAATATTGAAGCATTTTTCCATCTAAAACTGTTTTGAATCATATGTACGTCAGTAGGTAGAAATTGCCGATTCTGCTGTAAAGGCGGTGCAGGCGGTTGTAGGCGATTGCAGGCGGTCGACGGCAGTGAAGAGTTGAGTTGTTTCGTTCCTGCTTCTGAGTTGAGTTGTTTTCTCCTGTTGAGTTGTTTCGTTCATGTTGCCGAGTTGAGTTGTTTTCTCCTGTTGAGTTGAGTTGTTTCGTTCCTACTGACGAGTTGAGTTGTTTTTCTCCTGCATTGGCTTTGATTTTCGAGTTGAGGGGACGACTTGAATTGTTTTTTTCTACAGCTAAGTTCAGTTGTTTTTAAAAAATGTGCACAAAAAATGGAAGTATGGGAATGTTAAACGTGCTCATGGCGCCACCTATTGATTAAAATATACACTAATTATAGATTTTAAAATGATTGAAGTAAATATAACGCTCAAATAAAAAAAAATCCAGATTCAAACTCACGGCCTCAGATCAAAATGTCTCCACAGGACAATAGTTTTTCAGTTACGCTAATCATTATCCTATGAAGGCATACAGACCTGAAGAAAACTTATGTTTATAATCTCATGAATTTAATTTTGCAGACGAAGCAGACGGCGACATGTTTTAAAATCATTTTCTTGATTAAAATGAAATAAAAAAATATTTAATTTATATTATTTTAATAATGTGTAAATTTTAATTCAGTATAATGATTACATACACACACAGTAAAGATACAAAGTAAATTGATTATTCAGAAAAAATGTGCCGTAGTATACTCGTCATCAGCGTGAACGGGTTACGATTTAACTTGTTTTAGCTTGTCTGATCTTGATTCTACAAGACGGCTTTTCCAGGCGAAGCAAATGGCGACGTGTTTTAAAATAATTTTCTTAATTAAAATTAAATAAAAAAATATTTAATTTATATTATTTTAATAATGTGTAAATTTTAATTCAATATAATGATTACACACACAGAGTAAAGATACAAAGTAAATTGTTTATTCAGAAATCAACATCTTGTATTGCGTTTTACATTACAATCGTATATTTACATTACAGGAGAACAACAATTTGTAAAATTTATTTCAGTGTAATGATTATACATGTACAGTAAAGATACAAAGTAAGTTGTTTATTTACAAAAACAGCATTCCGTTTTATATTATAATCAATTATTTATACACACAAAAAAAAATCACATTATTGGATTTTATGTCCTACAGCTCATTAAATAGGTCAAAATTCATCAACGACCAATGACCATGTGCAAGAGTAGTAATGCCATCACCATTAATAAACCTTTTGTCATCTTTATATGACAGAGCAAGTTTGTTTTGCTTTATT
This sequence comes from Trichonephila clavipes, assembly GCA_019973935.1. Classification (NCBI taxonomy): domain Eukaryota; kingdom Metazoa; phylum Arthropoda; class Arachnida; order Araneae; family Nephilidae; genus Trichonephila; species Trichonephila clavipes. The sequence continues at coordinate 101,022 of BMAU01020907.1, read as the reverse complement.
GAATGTAATGAATGAAATTTGGATCTAATTAAGTTCATGTCAACATATTTTATTTTTTCATTAAAAAGACAGCTTTGTAGTCCTCAAATGTTATTTTATTTTTTATAGTTTGTTTTTTAATTCCTTTTAACCGCTTTTCAATCTTATTGTTTGTTTTGTAGGCATACATTTTCGATTTTAATCCTACATATTCTATCATATTTCCTTTATTTTCATCCTTCATTTTCCCGATGACTTTTTTGTTAACAAGAGGTAAATTATAAATGTTGTTTTCGTCATAGTCTGAAGTATCATATAAGTTAATATCCTCTTTCATGTCACTTTAAAAAAATCATCAGTTTTTATTTCATATATAAAAGAATCGGTGTCTGTATACATGAGCCGTACTTTTGAGTCATAACGGTGCTTCAAGTACTCATAGTGAAAAGAATACATTAGAACTTTTGATATATCTAAAATTACCATTCCTGCCTGTATTGGTTTGAAAAATTTGATTTGGGTTTTTTTTTAGATGGACGGCCATTAAGTTTTCAGAAAATATTGTGCGTCGATTAAAATTTGATTTCGCTATTAACTTTCGAGTCTGCTCTTCTGTTGAACATAAACGTATATCTACTCTTCTTCTTACATTTTCCATCGTTTTCCCGAAAATGCTATTATTCATTAGTTTGTAATAATCCTTTTGAAAGACATTTACAGATTTAGTTCTTAATTTAGTATTATAATCTATGTAATTTTTAAGCCAAGGAGATTGAAAAAATTTTAAAACGCGATGAATTTTTTTTCAAGACTAACCCTAATTTTAAATATAGCTTTAAATTAGAATAATGGAGAACATATTTTGTTTTTGGTTCCAAAGTAGTTAAAAGTCTAGGCTCTTTACAATTAGGTGTGGGGCTTATTTTCAGGGGACAAGGGGAAAGTCTGAATGTTTGTCATGCAAATCGGAAGGATATTCAAGATCTACTTCAAAGATGTAACCTACATCGGATTCATCTGATAAATTTAAAATATCCTGTTCAGTTAAATCGTTATCACTCCAAACAAAATCTTTTAAGGGTAGATATTTACTCATTGCATAACCGTACAAATTATTTGCGTCAAGATACATTAAATATCATCATCATCTGGGTTAAAATTAGACATATATCTGTTGTTAGCTATAGCATAACGATTGCAACACTGACTTATACCTCCTCTTACACCCTTTTCTATAAAAAGAAGCATGTCGTAATCTGTGAACAGTTCGATAGCTACTTTAGTATGTAATAACATAGCATCCCATGATAAAGCTGGGGTGGTAAAATACCAACAGGGGTCAAGTTTATAAGTTTGCATGCATATTTTCCGAAAGTTTTCAAAGAGATCTGTTAACAATAGAACATCTGTTTTTACATATAGATCACAGTATTCACCAAGATTATTTAAATGAAATTCATTAAATACTTTACATGCATGATTATAATCCTCTACACTTATAGCCTCCTCATTTAGTTTATTGTAAAATTTGCTAATAGGTGGTAAACAAGAATCTTTACACTTTTCAAAACTATCAAAATAATCATACGGAAAAACTCCTTTTCTTAAAAGTAAATCTATTTTTTCTGAGTCAAAATAATGTTTCATATATTTAAATTCATCTTTTTTTAGTGTTTTTATCAAATTTTCCAAACTAGAAGACATGAATTTGAAAGAATCTAAAAACCTTCTTAACTGAAAATCATTTGAAATATTTTTACTGAAGGAAATATATTTTTCTTCGGTGTTCGGAATTAAATTAATTTGTTTTTCATCATATCCTAACTCATTAATAAAAATATGGGCGTCATATCCTGAAAGATTATGGAAGAAAACAGGCAAAAATTTGGGGGTTTTCATTGCTAAATTACAACTATTGCAACAAGGGCCATTAAATTTTTGTGTAACATGGTTATGATCCCTAACCTTGATATTGTTTTCGTGAAAGGTTTGACCACAAACATAACAATTATTAGCATTATCATACAATTGCTTTTCTGATTCAGAAAGAGGTAATAACGGTTTTGATTTTTTATAAATATTATCAATTTCTATTGCATCTTTTTCTAACTTTTCAATAAAAATTTTGGGGGCATCAATACCTCTATATACTACTGGATCTTTATAATGCCCCCTTGATAACTGATAAAATAACAAAAACCTATTGGGACATGTTTTTCATAAATATTTGTAAAGGAAAAGTTTGGATTAGGACAGCAAGTATCAGTTTTCCTAGTTACACACTCGAAATCCGCATATACAACAAAAGGTATTTTTAAACAATGTTGAAAATTTTTAAATTTTAAAAACTTACTTGTTTCTGACGGCATTACTACCCTTGCAGGATTTTTATGTATACACATCTCATTGTGCTGAAGAAGTTTGTATTCTGTTTGGAAAGCACTTAAACATCTTTTACATATAAATGTTTTATGTTGATGTTTTGAGAGTTGTTTCGAAACAAGTCGAGATAAGCTTTTAATGAAACAATAATGTCCAAACTCTCCATTTTTTACGTAAAGCAAATCTATATGTTTCTCACACACTATATCACTAATGAGGAGAGGAAATATTTTTAAATCTTCTTCAAAAGAATAAATGTTTATTCCTATATCGTTCATTTTTGAAAATTTTTTCACCTCGTTAAGCGGTGTTGGAAAGGATATTCCATCAAAAAGTTCAGCTTATTTAGGTGGGGGACATAACTTGACGTTTTGTTGGGGTTGCTGGTGTTGGGGTAAAGAGCTGCGAGAATAGACCACATGAAACACTGAGAGTCCTTTTTATTGATGACATTGATGATTGCCTTTGTTTCAGCGATCTGCTTCGGCACCTCGATGAAGGATGATGAACCTCTGAAAGGAGAATAACGGTTCGTGCGGACTTCGAGTCTTAAGATTTCGTCCAGTGTCCAGCCCGAGTCTCTACCTTCAAAATCCTCACTTTCTTTCACTATTTTCTCAGACACACATGTCGTCATAAAGTCTGGCGAGATTAGTTTCTTGTAATACCTCATTATTCGGCGTTTTGAATTCTACGTTCTTTATCATTTTTCCAGCATCTGTCGCTTTCGAGTAAATGCAATGAACCCATTTACTCACTTTCAAAGCTTTGTAAGTTTCCAGTTCATTGCGAAAAATAAAGATTGTCTCTTCTTTTCTTAAGAGTAGAAACTCTTTTATCCCCAGTGAACTATCGTTATTGGGAAGATTAAAAGTTTTATATGCTTTTTGAAAAGCACTCTCGTTCTCTTTTGGTGGTAAGAAGATATTTTCAGGATCAGCCGTAGAGTTTTCAGCAGATGTGGACAACTGTGTTTTCTTTTTCCTACTTGATACAGACAAATCCACTCTCTTTCTTTTCCCCGCTTCTTTCTCCAACTTTCTTTCGCATCTTTTATTGTTCAAATGTTTCAATAAGTTGTCTTTACGGGTAAAGGACGTATAGCAAAATTTACAAGTAATTTTCTCGGTTGAATGCACAGAGTCTCTGTGCCTTTTTAAGTCACTTTCTCGGACGAATTTTTTACTACAATCCGCACATTGAAGGACAGCATTTTTTTCATGAACTTGTAATGTATGGCGTTTTAAAACATAGTTTGTAACGAAGTTTTTTCCACAAATATTACAAGTATACATAATGAAGACGTAGAACTTATAGAACGTTGCTAAACACACACACACTACTAAATCAGCAATCAAATTTTGTGTTCTGCTACTCTGTGACGATCAGGCGCAATACATAGATTCGATAGAGCAAATTGGAATGGATATCTCCCACCAACCCCTTTTAAACTCCAGAGGTGGGTCCACTACACCCCCTCGTCATTTCTCATTGGTCGACCCAACAGAAATCTGCACACGGCCCGCAGACTCATTAGCGTCCTTATTGGTTCGAATCTGACAATAGCTCTCTCTCTGACCCTCTCACACTCACTGGCGACACAAGGTCCGCCCGAACACCTGATCCCCTTACCACCCGCCGTTTTTGAGGCGCCGATGTATCGAGTCAGACGAACTCAGTCAAAAGATGAACAGCGGGGTTTCGTCCAGCCCATTAAGACTACAGACCCACTGACGTCGCAGACCAGAATCCCAACAATGAACAATGACGCCCAAGGCCATGTGCTCTGTCCCCAACCCCACCTGCTCTAATCCATCAAACACCATGAGAAAATATTCTACTGAATGTATATCACGATCTCACTTTTATCTGGTAACGAATCAAGACAGGAAAATACAGGATACAATAGATATGATTACGGACAGGGAAAGAATTTATGAATTTTCCTTTCGGTATCACACAAAAATGAAATTTATAGAATTAAGTGACTCGTAGTATAAATAGCAACATCATTCATAAAATTATTTAGTTTAATCATGGATTCTCTCAAATTAGTTCATCCATTTACTTTAATCTTGGCTGGGCCATCTGGTAGCGGTAAAAGTCAGTTCGTTAAAAAATTAATCGAAAATAAAATGATTAAACCCTTTCCTAAAAAAATAATTTGGTGTTATGGAGTTTACCAAGCGTTGTATGAAGAAATGCCGAATATTTCCTTTCATGAAGGTATCCCCTCTAATTTGCACCAGTATTCGGATGCGTTAATTGTTATAGACGATCTTATGGGAGAGTTAGGAAATGATCCCCAATTAACAAAATTATTTGTAAAATTTTCGCATCACAGAAATTTAAGTATAATTTTTGTGGTACAGAATATTTTTCATAAAGGGAAAGAAATTAGAGAAATTTCCTTAAACGCTCATTATCTTGTATTATTTAAGAATCGAAGAGATCAATCCCAAATTACACATTTAGGTCGCCAATTGTATCCTCGTAAAGTGAAATTTTTTCAAGAATGTTACGCAGATGCCACATCAAAACCGTACGGATACTTACTTATTGATTTAAAACCTGAAACTGATGAATCCTTGCGTGTGCACACAGGTATGTTTCCTGGAGATGTTTTTTATGTATATCAACCTCGATGACCCATTACTTTGAAGCATATAAATAGATTCAAATTGTTCAATGAATATTCAATAGTTCACAAGATGCCGGTGTGTTCTGAACAAACTTTAGAGCTCTTAAAACTAATTTCTAAAACAAAACACCCAAAATCTATTTTGAAAAAGTGTTCAAAGAAAGAAATAAAAACTTTGTGCGGTGTGTGCTGAATGTTTTATGTGGTAACATATCATTGACTAAAATTTAAAAAAAAAAATCGCTTATCTCCCTATAAAGAAAGCTTAAGAAAACTTTCTAACAAAAAAAAACACCTCTTTACGAGAAAAAGAAAATTTTAATTCAAAAAGGAGAAGGATTCTTATCTATTTTATTGCCTGCGACTATTTCAGTCATCAGTTCTTTAATTCAAAATGGAATTTAGCAAAAATTTGTACTGGTACCCGAAGAAAGAGTTCAAGTAACGGAACACTTATCGGAACTTGATCAACGCATGAAAAACATTCTCCATAATAAGAATTTAACGGAAGAAGAAAAACAATTCTCTATTTACAAGTTTTACAAAAATATACGCACTTTTCTAACGAAAATCGAAGAGAGTCTGAATCAGTTCCAAATGAAACATCTCTATCAGAAAATCAAGAAACGGAATCATTAAAAGAAAATCTAAAAGAGTCAGTAGTAAAGACGGAAAAAGAAGTGTTTGAGGATGAAATTTTTAGAATTGTTCCAGCTAGGTATAAAGAAAAAGCAAAAAATATTTTCCAGTTTTTAAAGCTTCAAGAATCTTTCAGTTGGAATTCTGATGGTGAAATTATTTACAAAAACACTGTTATTCCAGGAAGCAATATTGCATTCCTCGTGAATGATTTTCTACGGAATCGAAAATCAGCACCTGAAGGAAGATATGTATTTTTAAGAGCTTTGAATGATGTAAATTTACCGAAAAATCTAGATGTAAATAAAAATTGTATCAGAATAACAAAATTATTAAGAAACCAATAATGTATGCTCGCAGAAATGCATGGTTGAAACTTTGAAATAAATGATACTCATTTGATTAAAAAAATTGTCTTAATTGTCTCTTTATTATTTAAACAGTTTTCTTTTGCTGAGGAAAATATACTTATTTGATAAAATTTAAAAGTTTCAAATATATAATTAAATAAAATTATATTAATCTTTTTGGGTGAAAAATTTATCATAGAAAAAAATTTTTTTTTTTTGAGAGAAAAGAAATTTAACATAGAAAAATATTAATTTTTTTTTTTTTTTAGAAGAAAAAAAAATTATCATAAGAAAATAAATAGAAAATAGAAAAAAAATTAAATAAAATAAAAGACACACACATATTTAGTTTCATTCCATTTTTTTATTTTCTAAATACAAATCTTACACCATATCGTTTCTTTACAAATTGATACATTTGAAAATCATTTATATACAATTGATTCAAAATATAATGCATAGAATAGCCTTGGCTGCGTTTGAATAAAAAGTAAATACAGTATTGCCCACAAACATTGGATGTTGGTGATTGAAACACTTTAGAATTCCATAATACATCTAAATAGGTAGTAGTACTAATGTTATAGAATACAGGAGGTTGTCCAAACGAGTCATAAAATTCTAATTCTCTTTTATCATTTACAAATAATGCTAACCAGTGTGTTCCAGGTTGTGATGAGTCATCAGAATTCACAATAGCACACATGTTTTCTTGCAGAGGAGGGAGCGTATCTCTAGAATAAACACCTTGAAAATAGGGGGACGTTGTCTTCTCTTGAGATAAAACTGTATACATTTGCATTCCATCCATTCTTTAATTTCCGAAATCATACAAGATATTTCTCGATTTGTTTATTTCGATTAAATTTTCAAACTCGGCGAAAACGATAACACATACGGTTTGTTCTAAAGATTTGCTGAATTTTAATTCTAATCGCAAATTGCTATGTTTTATCAGACTTAAATGTTCTCCTGAAGAACATAAATCCGGTGAGAGGTTAAATCCAAACAATGTATTTGAATCTTTATATTCTTTTCTAGAAATAAATATACCTCTGTCTTGACCCATTCGATCTGTCCCAACAAATAGAGTTTGATAGGCCCGTATGTATTGATCTTTAGAAAAATCGAGTTCTAATGGATTGTGAGGCACTGGTTGTCCATCCACATACACTCCAATAAAATTTAAATTAAAATGTTTAAACTCATAAGGAGATTTTGAAAATGCTCCGTGAAAAGCTTCATTATCTACACATCCTACAAAAAGTTTTTTTGGCATTTGGCCTGAAAATATGTTATCTTGAATAAAAGACATGCTTCCTTTAGGAATCGAATACACTTTGCACAGAACTCGGTTAATGGGATATTTTGCGCTTGTTTTTTCCAGTGCTTTCGCATGACCAAGAATAACTCCAGGATTCACACGAACTTTTCGTATGAATAAAGAAACATGATCCAAAACAACTTTAAATCCCTCAGATCCTTGTAAACAAAATTCGGGCTTGCTTCGTATTAATTTTATTTTCAAATCCACTAAATTGAGTAAAAGACGATCTTGATGAAATAAATCCGAATGTATACAACCAATCATGTCTACAGTTGCACTTTCTTTAAAAATTCGGTTCTTTTCTTGAGACCATCATCAGAATCCTTGTAAAATAGTTCAGCCGTTAATTGGGAAGTTTTGCTGTCATATCCATGGTTTAAGAGAGTTTCAATATAAGATCGATAGGGATATGTATTACTGGAATTGGAAACCACGCGATCATTTAAGGATACATCTACTTGAGAAAATAATGAATGTAGAAATAAATTCACAGGTCCTATAGTATCATCTTTAGTAATAGGCGTATTGTCCACTTTTACTATTTTCGCTTTTACGTATAATTGTGTTTGACTGAGATCTATGTAATCTTCTGCACTTCCGGAAATGTGAAATTCTACAGGTGCATTATCGAAAACGTTAGAAAGAGGATGAAATTGTTTCCACTGCCCATCTTGAATAACTGTTTGAGTTCCTGGTAAGTTGAAAAGTTCCAATTCAGATTTAACACATTCAGGAGAATCTTTAAGAATAAATGCCATTTTTACGAGTCGAAAATGTCACGTACACTCACTTTACGTGCTTTGGATGAAATGAATTTTTCTGTTTCTTACGCTTTCTTTTATACTGTCCTTTTCCTACCATAGACTGAACTCTATCAATAGCTTTCTGAGCTAATTTTTTTTTCCACTTTCTCTGCTTCTTGTTTTTACAGCTTCTTTAAAATTTTCTCCTGACAATACATCAGAGGCAACACGACTCCCTGTCATTAATACTTCTTTTCCAATAGTTTTACCTCCTTTTACTAAAAAAGGTAAAGCTGCTCTAAACAATCGACGAAATATTCCTCCGATTCCATAACCCTTTTGAAAATTAATGCCCTTGTAATGAGTCAGACCCGAACCTATTTGACCTGCATAATGGTCTTCAAATCTTTTAGTACAGCAAACGTATGGTACACTCATCTTGGTCTTTTATCTCCAAATGAGGGTATGAGAAATGCATTGCTTTATTTATAGTATTTGCCTCATGCGAAAATGAAGCACTATGATCACTTTACCTCTTTCAAAGGGAACAAAATCACCCGAATTGAGTCTCAGTTCAGATTGAATAGTTTGAAACGAGTGTCTCACCAAAGGTAAGTATTGAGGTCTATCATAATATTGACTAATCGTTTCCCCGTCTTTACCTTTAGTGCGAACGATTCGCAATAAAGGAGCCTGTGTATCCCCACAATTTGGGGTGAAATTAGATCGGAGTAAACGTAAAAAACTGAAAAATTAGACCATGCATCAGCAACGAATTCGCTTTTCATGTTACCTATTATAATTGCATTGCGTTTGAATCCTAACAATTCGCCTAAATTCTCTAAGTGAAGGCTGCTACCTTGAACTGCATTAATTTTCACCCGTTTTGTTGCTTTATTGTAAATTATTGTGAACCGATTAGGATTTTTGGGTAAAGCAAGTTGTACGGCTGATATAATATCTAACATTGTTTCATAACAACCCACATCAATTGTTCGCTTAACAGTTGAAGAGATATTGCCGTCACCAGCTTTGTATAGAAAATAATTGTTAGTTTCATTTACGTTAAGCCAAGAATGAGGGTAGATTATTTCAGACAATCCCACTTCCCATTCACCATTTAAACAAACAGGAGAGGGTAATTGAGTTTTGAAATGAGATATTTTGTTTTCTGGAAAGAAATGCATAGAACTATCAGAAGGTAATGTTACGTAGAAAGACATTTTGAAAATGAGTCGGCAATAAAAAAGTTTAACTATTTATACTTTTTGAATATCAGTCACCCAATCATTAAATTTTTCAGGATAGCCTAAAATTTAACAAAATATTCAGTGATTCCTCGTCTTTTTCTTTGTTTGATAACATTCTCTACAGGGTAGAAACCAGAGTCGACAACTTTTGTAATTCTGCTTCGTATAATAAGTACCTTTAATCTCTTCACCTTGTAAATCTTTTAATCTATAAACAATCGGAATTCTTTGCACGATTTCAAAAACTATGAAAAGTTCTCTTCTCCAGTTTTGTTCGTATCCTTTTTCAAAGTGAAGTTTTTGTTTATTAATGCATACAACATCACCAATTTTAAATCTAGGGGCTTTAGGTTTCTCATTTCTTAGACCACCGTATAAATTTTTTAATACTTGCTTCCGGTTATGTCTACTTACAGAGAAACAGGTTCCATTTTAATTGAACGGTGATACGAGTGATTATAACTGTGTATTATAATTTATCAATGACGTCGATGTAGTTTTTAGTGTTAAATTCAGTGAAATATTTCCCACATTTTTTGTTTTTAATGTCGATTAAACCTTTCAACAATGCTAGCTTTTGTTTCGTTATTTGAAAAAAAAAAATTACATTCAGATTTTTTAAATAATTTTGAACTATTTTATTTAAAAACTCCTTACCGGCATCTGTTTGCAACACTTTAGGCTTCCTTTCTTTAAAAATAATTTCGAGGCCCAGACTTTACACTTTTTCCAAATTTATCTTTCAGAGGAACTGCCCAAGCAAATTTTGAAAATAAATCAATGCAAGTTAACAAATACTTATACCCTTTATTAAATTCTGCTAAAAAGATTGCATATCGACTAAATCCGCTTGAAACGGACGATCAATATCACTTACAAACACTCGATTCCGCTGAAACTTATGTCGAACAGGTTTATGAAGAGTGTAAGCATCTTTCTGCGATAACCAATGTTTCACATCTTTTTTACTATATTTCCCTTTTACAGAGCGATGTAATGCTTCCACACCCCCCGAAGCTATTTGAACTTCAGGATTTTCGTAAACGCTGCTAAATCTTAATGCATTGTTACCGATGAAAAGAACTTGATTGAATGACTATTACAATGAATAGTTATATTATTATATACTTTTGGGGAAAGGCAAAAGTTTATGTATAAAAACATGAGCATAAATTTTCTCACTTTCATATGAAATACATTTAAAATATCACTTGTACATACTTTGATAATTTCTTTTAAAAATACTCTTATTTATTTTTTAAGATGTGAAACGATTTCAACATAAATTAAACTAACAAACAATAAAAATAATAAGAACTCAAATTCAGCATATAAAAAAAAAAAAAAAGAATTTTATTCAAATTTATAAAAACAAAATATTGTGTGAATCTTATAAAAATCTTTAAACAAAATCCTCGTAGTATTCAAAACAATCAGGTGGACATAACATGTCTCTTACTTCTCTTAAAATAATATCCAAGCGAAGATTTTTTAAAAATTCTTGAGTTACATAATGTACAGGTTTTAACAATAAAAAGTGTTCATTTTCAAAAAGATTATGATAAAAACAATCAGCTATCTCATTAGTCAAGTGATGAAGCATATGAATTAAATGTTTCTTCGCGATTCCCCATAACTCCTCAGCGAAAGTCTGAGGCTGTTTTCAATCCTTTTTTTCGTTCAGGAGGCTACAAATAGATTTTTTCAAAATTTGCGTCAAGTATTGTTGACCCAGACTAACATCCAAAGAAGAAAGTAATGTATTTTCTATGGGGCCTTCGCAGAAGGTTTTATATGCAGTTAAAAAGTCCATACACTGAAACATATTTTTTAATCATTTCAGCCCACTGCTCTCGGGATATGGTTATTTCTTTAAAAGTGGGCTCTTTATCCGGACCGTATTTAATGCGCTTGAAAGTAAAATCAATGAAGTTCTCACTAGTTATTTGAATGTGTCGTTCAGGAGGGAAAAGTCCACTTGGTAATTCCTCCAGTGATTCCGGCACTTTCTTTTTAAGCATGATATATTCGATCCACCGTGGGTCTAATGTTATTCCCTCGGGAGTTGGGTAGTATGTTTTGCCATATTTCTTGAAACGTCTTATGTGTACTGATACGGAATCATAATAGGTGCTTGCAAAACAAAAACATCATCTCCAATTGGAAATACTCCATCTGGTATGCAATCCTCGGTAAATTTTCCATATTTCTGAAAATAATATATCAAAATTAATAAAGATCAGAAATGTAAAAAAACATTATAAAAATTACATATTAAATTTATTTAATTTTGTTACTTACTTTTGAAACTTCTCTTCTGGCTTTCTTATTTACAGAAAATTCCCCGGCTTTTCCAAACTTTCGTTTTTCACTATGTGTTTCAGACATCACCGCATTGTACCGCTCACCAGGGCGCCTCCACACCCGTACACGGTTATCATCTGTCCCAAAACAAACCGGGATTCATCACTAAACATAACCTTTTGCCAATCTGTTACATTTCACTTTGATCTGGCTTGGCACCACTGTAGACGCAGTTGCCGATGTTCCGGTGTTAAAGGGAGTGCACGGAAAGGGCGCTTGGATTTAAGATTTGCTTCTGCAAGATGTCTGGAAATTGTTTGTGGAACAATTGCTACGCCTATGTCTTCTCGTAGTCACTGTGGGGACCAAAGTGCTTGCCGCGCGATCCTTCGATCCTTTCTCCTCGTGGTCTTCCTGGTCGCTCCAGACCCGGTTTTCCGCGCGTGGGTACCTTCTCGTGTCCACTGCTCCCAACAATTTCTAACGGCACACTCCGAACGATCCACCTGGCCAGCAACACGCCACGTCGACCAGCCTGCAGTTTTCATCCCAATGATCAGGCCTCTCTCAAACTCGCTTAACTGTGAGAAATGTCTTCTAGCACGTTTACCCGACATGTTTCGCTTACCAAAGTCTTCCTACGATCGGTGGGTAATCGTCACGTTTATGAATCTTCGAATTTGCGCTGACTTATATAGTACCCTCTTCCTGACTGTAGCGCCACCTCGGCGTGCATGAGCATGCATATTGGCACAAAACTTGGATCATTTGCATATCACATTACGCTGTACTTATTTGCAAAGTTTCGCGATTGTACTTAGCTTCCTTCTTGGGTCGCTATTTTCAATGTTCCTGAGTGTATATTGTATGTTGCGTATTTTGCCATCGTAGATTCCCTCACATTAGTTATTAAAATTTAATTTGTTAGAAGTTTAAGTTGAAAATCTTAATACAGACATATTAAGATTATGTATGCCTGTAGTTCTTCCGTTAATCCTACACCTCTAGCTCACTCTGACACTCCGAGAGATATTCTCCCAAGAGGGGGAATATCACAGCTTTAAGTACTTATAAATAGTGAAGATAAAATCCAGTAATTTTATGAAATGTTAAAGAATAAAACGCTTTCAAAAGGTAGATAAAATGTGCCAATATGAATTTAAGTTCGTTGTACTAGAAACATCTAAAAAACTGTTGACGACAGACTTTATAATTATGAACATAGATCAAGTGACCCAAGGAAGTTACACTAACTGGCATTCCAAATTTTTAGCTTCTGCACCACACTAACATGAGTATTTAAGCCCTAATAGTTTTAAGATGCGGTAACCCTGTCAAATCATGATTTAACCCTTTATCTACCGCATTATGATTTACTGTAAATTTTTCATGCAATATTTTTTTTAATTACTACATTGAAAATTATGGAATATACATAAATAAAATACTCAATTTTGGGAAATTTAATCCGTTAGAGCTAATTAATTAAGTTAGTACTTTATAGTGCCGTCAGTACACAAAGGTCTAAAATATTCTCATAATACAAAAAGACCGAAAGGCTTTTTTAACGCAGTTTTTATTCTTAAAAATACTAATATTTTACAGCACAAAATATTTTTTTAAAGACTAATAATTTTTTAAAATTTATGTACTTTTTTTTATACATAAGCTTAATTTGATGATATTCAAAGAAACGGTTTTTCTTTTCATTAACACACAAAAATTCATTACACGGTGTGCATTTTGAGTGAACAACGATTCGATTGAATGTTTTTTAAAACACTGCATCCTGGGGTAGGAAATGCTGTATTTTCTTAACCTGAGCTACTGCACCTTGAGTTCAGTCTCTTGATCGTCATCTTAAGAATCTAATGAAAATTCCAGCAGATTATTTGCTGGAACTTTTTCATCTGAAAAATCATCTGTTAGTACATCACTGATCTCGGATGGTATGTTCTGTAATAAATCCAAAACCTTATGAAGACAGAGCTTTTTTCCAGACTTTCTAAGAAAATGAAATAATAATATTAATAGTATTAGCACCTTGAAAATCTCCACAATTATTGTTAAGTCTCACACATAATCGAATTAAAGTGTTGTTAATTTTTGAAATAACAATAGATATTTCATTTAATTAATTGTGGGGCCAAAAAAAAGAAGAATCTCAGAGACTTAAATTTTAAAATTTTTTGAAAACGGTAAAAAAAAACAATAAAAAGGCTAAATAAATAATTTAAGTTAAAAAGAAATGCCAATAAAAGCATAAGTCTACTGCACTATAGTGATGACTCTACAACACAACAAAAAACGACAATAAGCTACTCGGACGAAAAAGAAAATAACCAAGCTTTTGCTCTAACATCCAGTGTACTGTCGGTACTTATAAGTACCACAAAGTTATTCAACTGTAAAATTAATTATATAGACTGTTCATTTAAAATAAAGAGTCAAATCGTTTACTAAGGTCTTTATCAACATACAAAAAAGGAAAAAAAAAAGACATTTACATTTTGACATTAACTACTTTTTCGGAACAAAAATGACAATCTTCGCAATTCGATTAAAATATCAGCTGCAAAACAAAATTTCTGCTATAAAACTATTCGCCTTCCATGCTAAAATACTCATCATATAAAATACTCACTTCCATATATTTTGGAAGAGGGGATTTAGAAGAATATATTCCTGCCAAGTATCGTCACAGTATTCGTAAAAATAGTTATTCTACGTAGTTTTAAAGTGAGTGGTACTTTTTAGTATCATCGGTAGATAAGGGTTAAAGCCTCTGCTCTTTGGTTGAGTCTGTTACCCTACCGGCCAAACTACCGCTGCTGTATTGCTTTTGTGTAATAAAAAGACATGTACTCATTTATATTACTCTCTATTAAAAACTGAAAAATGTGTGTTTCGAGCTATATTGCAGGGAATCAAATGCTTCAATATTTATTGAATGAAAAGTTTGACATTAGAAGGAAAAAAACAAACTTTTTGCCCCATATCCCGCATAACTTCATCAATCAATCTATCAAATTAAAAAATGCTCAACAAATACGCAATATTTAATGAAAAATGCCAAAAGAACTTTTAATATTCTAAAATACAAGAAACCAAAATGAGGAATCCTTTGGTCAGAGATTTTGTATTAACTGTTTCGAATGCTCAGTGAGAAGGTATACAAGAAATTTAAATGTTGTTCTTTGTATACAATAGCGAAGCCAAAATATTGTATGATATACTGATTGTTTGCGTGCTTTTTTTAAATCGTTAAGCTCTTGTCTACACTCGTAACTCTTAAGTTCTTTAGTCTTGTAGAGTTTTGTAAAAATCTCATTTCAAATGCAGATCATTGTACTTGACTACATGAATTCGAACTTTATTTTTCTGAACTTATTGAAATTTTTTTTAAATGTTTATTACAGACACACATACATCGGAAAATCCCCATTTAATGCACTAAAATAGTTTTCATAAAAATGCAGTAATCATCTAAATATGCAATTTCTGTGTGTTTAAACGAATTCATTTCAATCCATTTCAGATACGAGAAGTAATCACAATGCCTAAAGTAAAAAAAAATCAGATTCGATTCTTTTTCAATGTAATTCATTTCATGAACAATAAATAGATCTGTAGTTGTGTAGCAAGCACATTTGTAATACGGTATAAAATTTGCAAGATCAACAAATAATGACATCAACAATAGGTACAATTTGAGACCATTTATTGTTCCATTTATGTGCTGTTTTTATGGAATGAATTTTCAGGCTATTAGAGGTATTAGTATTGTGCAACAATCGGGGGAAAAATAAGTAGACAGAAACTTTCCGTTTTTACACTCTTTTGAATGTATTTTTTAAAAACATAGTTCTGAAAAAGACTGAAAAAGAGGCCAAAAAAAGTCACTTCACCTTTTTGTGAAAAAAAATCTATCCTGGATTTTTCCTTCACTCCATTGATAAACGATGACTTAGGACTTATTTTGGGTGAATTGTGTGAGTTAACCGAAAACACACATCTCAGAGTCCTCAGAAAGTTTTATTTTTAATCAAGTGAGAAAGATCTCTGTGTGTGTGTGTGTTTCAATACATTTTTTAAAAATATTCAATCATGTAATTTTTATATACACTCATGGACAAAAAAAAATAGCGCACCAAGAAATATAATTGCGGGATTGTAATGAAACTTGGCATGGAGGTACATATCGGGGAGATATGCAAATGATTAGAAATGCAGCGTGATTGCGCATTACGTATAGCCGGTAGAGGGCGTTTAACGTCGTTCTCCGTGGAGTATAAAACAGGTAACCAAAGCTTGTTTGAATGTGCTGAATCATTTACAAAGTAAGAGCTGAGGTAGACATGCCATTACGGCGTTTTCGAAGACAATATGAGCAGCTGTCGCAGTTTGAGAGGGGGAGAATCATCGGCTTGATGGAAAGCTGGGGGCCCCGGGCAAAGAGATAAATTGCCGCCCACGTTTATAACAAAAATTAAATAAGATTACCTACACCCTTCCCACGCTTAATGGTAAAACAAAACAAGAGCAAAAAAAAATTGCTATCAATAACGTTGAAGTTTTGATTAGCAAAAAATGCTAATTTATTAATTTATGTTTTTGGCACTAAATTAAAATTAGGGTTGCACAGAAAAAAAGAAAAGTGTCACTTCTAGAGAATAATTATAAAATACAGATATTAAAAAAATACTAAAACAAATTATAGAACCACTAAATATTAAACCTTAATTACATATTAAAAATACATTTAAACCGACAGTTAAACTTAAAAGAGTGTTTTTTTTCTCACTTTTAATTCTGAGAAATTTTTTATAATTTCTTTAACATTAATTTCTTCTGCCAGTTCATGTTCAATGCCTATTATTGTCAAGCCATTTAGTCGATCCTCGGTAGTTGTGGAGCCTAAAATTTTTTTTAATTAATTTTAATTTGGAAAAACTTCTTTCTCCACTTGCCACACTTATTGGGAAAGTAAGCAATATCCTTAAAACTATACCGATATTTAGAGCAAAATCCAGGTTCGATATGAATTTTAAAATCTCGATTGGACATTCTTTTTTATTTAGCAAAGCCAAAACCGCTACTATCTCGTCTGCCAGGTCCAGCGCGTTTATATTTGATGAATTCCCATATGTACTCAAAAGCTCATCAATGTTTTGCATTTTAAATGAACTACTATCGTCTTTATAAGTGACTACAGAAATTATTTTTATACGCGAGGCAAATATTTTTTTTTTCATTTGAATAACAATGTCAATCGAAAATGTTTTAAGACGATTACGGTACATACAAGCTACGAAAACACGCATACTTAAATATGTTAATCAACAAAAATATTCAACGAAACTGATGACATTTATATTTATGTATGTAAAACGAAAGATAAATAAAATAGAAAAGGCTCAAATGCAGCAAAATAGGTTTTTTTTTCACTTTATCTGACGCAATGTTTTAAATTCATGGGCATTAAACCTTAAAAATCTAAAAGAGAATTTGAAAATGAAAATATTGCTACCTTTTTTGTTGTACGACTTTGTCTTATCTGCATAAGCACAGGAAGCTTAAAGAATTAGTTCGGAAGTCAAATTGACACAAGATTCCCTCAGTTTTCTTCGAAAAAGGGTCTTTTTCTCAGGGTCATTCTGCCCCTTTTCATTCATAAAACTTGACCGTGCTTTTCATCACTTTTGTTGAGACTTATCTCTGCCAAAATCTATCTCTTTCAATAGTACCCGAATTCACACATACAAAGCAATAAGAGTTGTACGAAATTAGTTGAAAGAGAAGGAACCGGGTGCCGAAATTCTACTTTATCGCCCTCCCCCTTCTCTCATAGGACCAGCGTTTGGAAACACGGCTTTAAATACTAATGAACGCTCGTTAAAAAGAAATACTCTAGGACACCATAGAAAAGTGAGTATTTTGCATATACACATTTTAAATTTTTTTTCTTCGAACTTTTACTTTGATTCGTGGAACCCTTGGGTATACCTCGTGGAACCCCTGGGTATACCTCGTGGAACCCCAGGGTTCCGTGGAACACAGTTTGAAGACCAGTGGTTTGTATCAATGAAATAATGTATTCTCTATTGGGCGTTTTTCAAAAACGGTTTTAATAAAAATTTTAAAAAAATAGAACCGACTTAAAAAAAAGCACTAATAAGTGTAAAATTATTTTTAACCGACTTCACTGAAGTAAAGTAAATCCATATATTTTTAAAATCGGGTGCCTTACGTTTTTTTTTTTGGAAAGTAATCCTTATTTAATCGGAAAACTTTAAATTTTTTTCCACCCCTTAATATTAACCCCAAAGGCGCGAATGGGGTAGTTTTTTAAAAGTTTTAATTTTGCATTTAATTTGGATTCTCGGTGGCTTTATTTACATAACATTTTAATTATTTTCGGAAACTTTTATTTTTTATCAACCCCTAATTTTCCCTTAAAATTAGAGGATGATATTTTAATCCGCCTTTTTAACAATGGTACTAATCCGGTAGCATACCCTATCAAACAAAAAAAAAATCATTCGAATCGGTTGAGATATGCCGAAGTAATCGCCGGACAAACATAAAAAACCAAAAAAAAAGCAAGAATTGATCGAATTGATAACCTCTTCCTTTTTTGAAGTCGATTAAGAATACATGAAAAAGCCTCGTTTAAAAAGAAACATCCTGTAGAAGCTATTTAAATAATTCTTGAGAAAAACTGAATATTTTTTTAATTATTCTACTCACCTTACTTTTATAACTCTAACACACGTTTAAAAAAGTCCCAGTAAATAGTAAATGTATTATAACGCACTCTACTTTACTAGCAACCAATCTGCAATGCAATTATTCCATAAATAAAATAATAGAACTGCCTTTTTTCATTTTATAATCACGGTTAAAAGCGTGTGAAAGCTTGTCAAGACTGATTTTTCGAGCCCACCCGCATTTTCATACATATTTCGACAAATTAAGACACTCGGTAAAAAATTGTATTACAGCACTTAGTATGTGTGTCACAATTTATTTTAATTATAAAAAAAGAGTGATTTTGTTTACTTTTAAAAGTATTTTTTAAGTGGGAATTTATTATCCTTGTGTGTGTGAGTGTGAATTTCAAATATTTTGACTTTTAAAACACTTAAAAGTTCGTAAACATAATTATATTATTAATATATATATATTATTAAAATTCAACATATTAATTTTTCATAAGATTTAAATGAATCTTGGTTTATTTTCTTCATGAACTAGTTAATTTTAAAGCCAATTTGCCGCCCCGGGCAGGGGCCCGACTTGCCCACCCCTAGCGCCGGCCCTGTGGTCAGATAGGCGAGTAGCTCGTCAATTAAGCCGCTCTGATTGGGTTGTGAGGAGGTGTTGGGACCAGTGGATCCGAGAGATGCCATTTACACGAAGATTAGGCTCAGGAAGCCCCCGACAGATCAGTCTTCGAGAAGACCACAACATCGTAAGAAATGCACTCGTACAGCCAACTGCTTCATCGGCCGCCATCCAGGCACAAGTAGCACCTTCATTAGGATCCCCTGTGTCTTCTCGAACCATACGAAAGCACCTGGCTGAAGGACATTTGGGATCGCGGCGCCCATTATGTGTGCTGCCCTTGACGCCCACCCATCGACGCCTCCGTATGGAGTGGTGCCGCACACGAGGGAGCTGGATTGCAGCGGTCGTCTTTAG
Source organism: Trichonephila clavipes (assembly GCA_019973935.1). Taxonomy (NCBI): domain Eukaryota; kingdom Metazoa; phylum Arthropoda; class Arachnida; order Araneae; family Nephilidae; genus Trichonephila; species Trichonephila clavipes. Next base: position 81,703 of record BMAU01020907.1, on the reverse strand, counting down.
CGACGAATCCAGATTCAATCTCAGCAGTGATGATAATCGTGTTCGTGTGTGGAGACCCCGTGGTGAACGCCTCAAGCCTGCCTTTGCTTTACAGAGACACACTGATCACACAGCTGGTGTGATGGTATGGGATGTCAATGCATACAATACACGGTCACCCCTAGAATTGATCCATGGCACCATAACAGCCTAGCGGTATGTCCCTGACATCCTGCAAACACATAGGTTGCCACTCATGCAACGGCTCCAGGAGCCATTTTTCAACAAGACAATGCTCGGCTTCACTTGGCAAGGGTGTCACAAGACTGTCTCCGCACTGTTAGTACCCCTCCTTGGCCTGCCCGATCCCCAGATTTGTCTCTAATCGAGCATATCTGGGATCATTTAGGATGGTGAGTTGGGCATCCCACGAGTTTGAATGAACTAGAGGCAAAGTTACAGCAAATATGGAACGAAATGTCTCAAGACATCATACAGAACTTGTATGCCTCAATGCCCGATCGTATCGCATCGTGGAATCGCGCTAGAGGGGGTTCGACAGGATATTAAATCCTCCGTTCTTTTGCCTTTTTCTCTGAAATAAATTATCCTTTTTCTTTGATTTTCAGATCATTTACTTATATCAAAGTAATCATTACGAATGTAAAATTTCGTTTCATTTTGACGACTCCTTGGTGCGCTAATTTTCTTTGTCCATGAGTGTACTTTGTTTTACGTCCGCAAATATTTAAAGAGTTTTGTCACGGTCTTTGACAAACAGCAACATTTTTCCAAAATGTTTCATTTGATAAATCACATGGCTTTTCTTGTCTTTATAAAAATTTAAAATTTATTCTTGAAGAGATAAAAGTTTTTTATCAAACTCCGTCCTGTTGATAGCCAGCGAACCTTGTAGTAGTGCGATAGATCAAAACTGTAAGTTTCATCGTCTAACGGAACGTTTTATGACGCATTGCATTTATGCAAATATGTAGTTTGTAATCGTAATGGTGAATCGTATCCAGAACGTCTTACAAATCGTGGGTTTTCCAAAAAGATTCTACTGATATCAAATTTTTCAAATTTAAGTTGCACTTTTTTAATAAATTAATGAATCCTTTTTTTCCTCTCATGAAAGGTATGTCATCGCTGCAAACGCTAACTAAATTATTAATATTAACTGTAATCGATGACATACATTTAGAGTTTTCGAAAATGTCAACATAGTGAGTTCTTCCAGTTAATGCACCCTGCTCAAGAAATAATAGTAAGAAAATAGGTTTCGTATAGAAATCAGATAACACATGTCTGGTAATGTGTTGCTGTTTTGCACTTAGTGTTCTGTCAATCGAAATATACAATTGATTATGGTCATCAGTAAATAATGAAACTTGTATTTATAGCGTTCTTCAAATGATTCGATAAATCTTTAAATTACAGTTATCTAAATAAATGAATATTAATTAATACAAGTTTTAGCTTCTATGAAGGGCCTATAAGTCACTCGTGGAGGCCACACGTTCCCCACCTATAGCATATATATAATTAATAATAAATTTAATGTTATTTTTTTGTTTAGTAGTAAAAGTACATTATATTTTATTCTAATTCAAGTTCATCATTTAAAATTTAGTTTTTTTTTTATTTTACGTTTTACTACTCATTTTCAAAAAGGATTTCATAAAATTTTCAAGGAGAACGCGATCTTTATAAAATCTACTTGAAATTAACTATATACACACACAGTATAATTTTACTTATAGGTCCCGAACAAAAATCCCCCCGATTGGTTTCCCCTACTTCTCTCTGTGTGAATTATCCTTCCCCCGATTAACCAAATCATAAAATAATTTTAAGTCAATTTTTGCGGAAACAATCCGATTTTGTTTTTATTTTTATTTAAGTCACATTCTGAAGCAAAGGACTGAGGTGAAATTAAGCGAAATGTGTCTTTTTAACACCCTTTTATAAGCTTCACTTGTATGTAACTTAATCTTTGAATTCAATTTTTACCCACTTTAAAAGGTCAGATTAATTCGAAATTTTGCTCACTTGTCCAGAACCGATCACAATGCAATAATTTAATAATTTTGTTCCATTGTCCTGATCAGGATCTTCAGGACTAACGATTTTCCATTTTTAGATCCCATCCCGCATCTGGAGACTAATTCCAGATCCCATTGTGCCCGTGGTAGCCTAGTGGTCAAGGTATCGGATCGTGGCTGGCATGTCATGAGTTCGAGCCCAGTACCACTAAAGAGCCGCCGTGTAGAGGAGCTATGCACATTAAATCTGTCGAGAGCTCAAACGTCCTCCCGTTGGTGTGGTAGTTAGAGAGGCGGATGTCAGCTCAGGTGTCGTCCTTGTTACTTAACCATGGTTCAAGATTAGGAGGTCCGTCGCCAAAAGCCCTCGTGTAGCTGAACAGTGTGACGTTAATATTCACTCACCCACCCAGATTTGGCGACTAAAAGATTAAGTTACAATTTATAGTTCTATTAACTATAAAAGGGTATTTTTTAGTTTTTTTTAACTGTAATTTTTTTACTAACTTTTCAAAAGTACAAGACGCGCCTTTTTCTAGTTCTCTGTCAAGTTTTTCTACATTATAATTATGAATCAAAGGAAGAAGACTTCCCCACCCTCAGAATAAATTTAAACTCCTATTTTTAAGTTTATGTAATAAATGCGGGAGTTAAATCTGCAAACAAAGGATGCCTCTATTTGAGGAATCCCCCAATTTGCTCTTTTCATTTTTATATAATACAAAAAAGATGCAGCAAATTACAATTGAGAATGAAATGCAAAATTTTAATAGATATACCACATATAAAGGAAATAGATACACAGATTCAGACAATCTGAAAATGTTTTCTTATAGTTATTATCATATAATGCTAAATCAATCGTATCCTTCAATGTAATTGGACATAATCCTATATATACTTCTCTCTAATGTTGTGTAACGCGAACTTAAGACAATTATATTATTGTTTTGATGTAACATTTTTAAGTGAAGAGCGTATTTTTTCAAAGTAAAAGTTTATTTATTCTTGAAACAACTTTCGAAAATTTATTGGAAAATCATCCCCTTATTTCTATCCTCGAACATGAAAAAAAAAATCAGCGCAAAATTTGATCATTATTTTCTTATTTCTTAAAACACGAAAGCAAGAAAATTCGTTCTAAACTAATAACGTTACTAAAATTCAGTGGTGTAACGTACACCCCCGAAACCTCTATATCGCGGGTTAGTCCAGGTTTCTGGAGGGGGGCAAAGCCTGATATTATGGTTTTGCAACCCTTTGTAAGATCTGGTTTTGGGCCCAAAACCTGACTTTATAGGGGAGGAGGGCTAATATTCTCTGTTACGCCACTGCTAGAATCCTGATGTTGCAGAATTCAACAATAAAATAAAAGAAACACGCAGCTTTTAGAGTTTTATAATCACTCAATAATTGCGATTTTGTTATCGTTTATAAAAATTCATTTCGGAAGTGCTTTTATTCTAAATTTATTTACTTATCAACTCTCTCCCAATCTCTCTTCCGAGTAATTTAAATTATCGTGAAGAAATACATTTTAAGAGCTAAATTTCACCCTTAAAGAGTTACTTAACCATTTTACTTATCTAAAAATATATTAATTGTTCAGTTTTTATCAACTTAAGTCCGTATTAATAGTTTACATGTTTAAGTAAAGACAAACATTGTAAACACAACATTTTTTTAAAGAAAGTATAAAGAAGCAAAGCATATTCTTGCTGAGCGCAGTAAAAGTAGTTGGATTAGAGAGAGAGAAGGGGATAAAAATCCTTCTGTTTAATCTTTCACATAAAGGAAGTAAAAATTGTGCAAAGTTAAACATATATAATCCGCTTTGGCAACATTTTGATTAGATTAAATATGTATGCTAACATACATTTAAGGTAACTGTGATTTTGTAAAAGCGTATAAATGGATAATATTTATATTTAGTGTCACTTAGATTAGAAAAAGTAAATAAAAAATTGTTTTAAAATAGTATTACAATAAAAAAATTATTTAAGTACAATATTTTGACAAAAAATGAACATAGAATGATCCATTTTCAAAATATTCTCCTTTTGTGAAAAATACTTCCATTATAATAATATTTTGCCTGTATATAGCTCAGACCTCTGTACACAGACTCAACTAGAGTTTTTTAAATATATAACTTGAAGTGGGTTTATCCGTCTTTTACGACAACAGAGGGGAGACATTTTAAGAAAAAAAGGCCGATAATTATTTCAATGGGTTGTAACTCTGAAAATAATGTGAATTTTTCGAAAATCATAGTTGAGCCTCTGTACAGAGGTCTGAGATATATAGTGGCAAAATATTATTATAATAGAAGCATTTTTCACAAAAGGAGAACATTTTGAAAAAAGGTTATTCTAAGTTAAATTTTTGCCTAAATATTGTATTTAAGTAATATTTTTTGTCAAAATGTCCTTAAAACAATTTCATACATGTATTCTAATCTAAGTGACACTAAATGTCATGAAAATTATCCATTTATGTGCCTTTTTAAAATCACGGTTCCGAACGTAGTTGGATACCTTAACACAACACAAACGCTATTTTCTTTTTAATTAAATCAAATTTTTTTTGGATTACCATTTGCCTTACTTTTCAAAAATTTTAAAAAATTATCTAATAAATCAATAATAGATTTTATTTTCCTAGTTCTTTAAATATTTATTTGGAGACTGCTTATATTAATAGTTAGTATTGTGCATCATTTTCATCCATGAGACTCGTTTGATTATTACCCATTTTTTTATTTAAAATGTTTTGAGTTTTTCGCTCATTATCTTTTTAAGTGGTCATTTTTATTACATTAATGCATGTAATCTTGATGTAACAGGTAAACGATTAATATATCTGCCCCTATATCGAATACTTTTTCTAATGTAAGAAAAAATAATAATTAATCTTTCTTTTAGCTCCTCTTTTCCACACAGTACTTCACTTTATGAAGAATAGCAAGGAATGAAAACTGTCCATATAGTTACACCAACAGGTAACTAAACGGCGAGTATATTTATCTATTTATGAGGAGTAATGAAAGTTAAGGAAACTTCACCAGTGGAATACTTTGTGGGCATCAATATTTCTGAGACTCTTAATTATATCAAAATAAATGTTAGCATTATGATATTTCAGGTAATCAAGATATTACGTCTTTTACAAGACAAATAGCTTCATTTCTTATAAAGGAAGAGACTAAAAGAAAGAAAAGAAAGAAAAGGACAAAAGAAAGCACTAAGGGGAAAAAAAGAAAAGAAAAACGTTAGTTATCTGGAACGAAATGGTAGAAAAAAAAATCAATGTCAATAATTTTCAGTCTTCTTTGAAACATGTACTAAAATTACAAGGTATTTATTTGCCTAAAACTAGACTTAACGTCATTCTGCCGTAAAAAGCAATCGAAAATAAACATCTGCTTTATTGACTAATTCCTTTTTAAATTGCACACTGGAGCACTTGGTGACGGATCTCGTAATCTTGAGCCTCATTTAAGTAACGAAGGCATCAGTTGAACTGCACCCCACTCTCCAAACTTAAACTCCATGCCAATGTGTCAGATTTTGCTTTGAGCCTCGACAGATTTAACGGACATCATTGTATCTACATGGCGAGTCTTCTTTGCAGCATCAGAATTCAAACCTGGCTCGACAGAAACGCCACACGACTATGACCACTCAGCTATTGGGTGTCAGTTCCTCGATTGTCTGACACATACTTGTATTATATATCTCCATTATCATGAAGTTGTCTAAAGTTATGCTTGTCTGCCTGATCAATAAGAGTCGGGAAAATCAAAATTATTGGATCTCAACTTAAAAAATCACTTTTGGCATTAATGAGAATGTTCATTGCACGTGGATGAAATATCGCATATATTTTTGGTAGCAACTATTAAATTACTGCCCTTGTGAAATTCAAAAAAGCGCACACCGCCGAATATGTACCCCCTCTAGCATTTGGCTAGCCATTTCACCGAAAATTGCGAAGAAAATTAAAATTTAATTGCTTATAAGTAAATGTTTTTGGTACGACTTTGAAGTACATAATAATAAATGATAAAAAAAACATGGATATGGGCAGAAACGACATTACTCTTGTGGAGACCCCCCTGGGTCTCACCTTGGACACCAAGATTAATTTGAGGCAAAGAACCACTAAGAGCCATTTTGAATAATAATAATATTTATTATTTTCAATTTCTCAAAAAAAAAACTCTAATAACATATAATACTTTTTATGTTACGTCATCTAAAGGGATTTACCTTTATATTAAATTAAATTACGAATGATTCATCTAATTAATAATTACGCTCAAGATCAAGTAAGGTCTACCGAAATAGGAGGTCCGAGAAATACACGTACTCGAATTCTTAACTTTCATTAACTTTAACTAATTCGCCTAAACTGACGCTTCTTTTAAGTGTAAGTAAATTATATTTACCGTTGGCTATATCAGCTTTCTGGTACTTCCTTAGAATCACAGCAATTCTTCTACACTATTCTAATCCTCTAAGATTGCGGTTAAAGTTGCTGGCTCAATAGCCTTCCATCATCTACATTGCTATCTCACAACGCTCGACTTAAATACCTTATCTAATTTGAATATCCCGTTCATCTTTTTGGAGTTGATTGGAAATAAACGCGAATTTATATTCCCCAAAAAGACGTCAAAGAAGATTAGTGGAAAGCTCTCGTACAGATTCGTCACAACCTCCTCCAAAAAGAAAACGGGATTTATTCGAAGGTCAAAAACGGCCTGAAAATAAATTACGTAACCAATTCCTAGACATGATTTATAGTCCCGACGACTTTAATATATATATCTACCAATCGGATACTTTACAAATTCTCCTTCCTTAAGGGAAAGAAAAAAATTACGACCTAAAACTGCCTTTTAAAAGACGTAACATTTACAGAATTAAATTTCCCTACACTACGCCCATTTGGCTAAGAGGCGAGGGAAAAACCACCGAAATGGTAAAAAACCTGCCTACGTGGTTTCCTTAATTACTTATATAACTATACAACCATATTCGGACTTCCACCTTGATTCGTTGCTCACTATACAATGCTCAGGGGAAGCTACCCTGAAATGAGAACCTCTTTAAATTTTGTGAAGAAACAAACGTCTATAGTATATACAAATTCATTTATTTTTTTACATAACATTTTTTCATATACATCAATTGAAGAATCTGGCTCCTTAACATTCCAATTCCATGAATGCTGCGCTTGTTAGTATTAAATGTTAGCCCTACCTAATTACGCCGCATCCCAAGTCACCAGGTGCGAGACAAAATATACACATACCTATACATACAATTTCAAACATTTTTCAAAAAAAACAATAAAACAAACAACCAAAGGAATTGTCGCATCTTAGCGAAGTCATACAGAGAAGTAAACAAATGCATTCTTACAAATGTTTTCTCCATATTTATACAAAAAAATTAATACAAAAGCTGATTTTTTTCTCATCAAGAAAAAACACACTTATTGTAGTGTCCACTTTTGCTTGGCTTCTTAAATTAAAAATCCGCCTGTGACTTGTTTTCTTGCAATAATTCTTCCGACCACTTGTTCGAAAGTAGAAAAAAAGAAACGATACAATCTGATTTTTTCTTTGTCCCCTATTCGCTCCTATCCACCAGATCTCCGTCTAAGGCTTCCATACTGAGGCTCCTTCTCCTGATGTTGTTCTGTGGGATACTGTCGATTCCGATGCTCCTCCGCTCCTCTGGAATTCCTTCGGGCTGTTTTACTCGGCTGCGTAGGTAGTAAGGACAAGGTCTCACTGCTGTCGCCTGTTTAGACCAGACTGGTCTCCTCTCAGCTGCCGTGTTGGTTCCGCTTTTAGTTGTCCTTGTCTCCCGGGCCTTGTCGTATTGTTCCCACCTTTCTTGTTTGCTCCCTTCTGTCGGTGGCTTGCCCTGCCTGTTATCTCTTTGATGTGAGGGACCTGCAATGGACTGTGATCCCTGGGAGGGGTTATTATGTCTTCTATATTTATAATTTCGAGATGAAACCGAGGACTGAATTGCTCTTTTTATCCCCTGTTTTGGTTCAGAGGTTGGTCTTTTCTGGTCCCTATGTTCGGACCCCTGCAGAGATCTTTTTCTGCAAATTTCGGACCTCTTTAAATCTTTCCTGTCGACTGACCCATTTGACCCGACTTTACGTTTCAATCTCGGATCCTCCCATCCGGCATTACCCTTATTTGATTTACGACCGTTACTCTCTTCACTCAAGGTTTTCCTAGATCCTTTGAATTTTCCTGGGTGCGATCAACTTGACCCATTACTAGACCTCTGACCTTCATATAGTGTCTCAACATGACTATCCGAACTAATCGTGTCGGATTGTCGTGGACGGTACACTCGCACCTGGTCGATATTAACTGTGACCCTCTTACCTTTCTTCCAAATGATTAAATTGTTATTACGAACCTCCAACACTCTATATGACCCTTCAAACTTAGGCATAAACTTTCCGACCACTCTCCTACCCGCAGCACTTATAAAATGAGTTTGTACCAACACCAAATCATTTACTTTGATGTTAACTTCCCTGTTTTTCCGATTATAATATTTTTACCAATTTTTATGTTGTTTCCGCATATTCTGCCTTGCTTCAACGAATAATTTCTCAATGTTTCTTCCTACATATTCAGCACCCTCTGTGACATTTATTAATTTACTAAAAGGTGTTATAATCTTTCTACCTAAGAATAACTCAGCCGGAGTTTTATTTGTTGTCTCATTCACTGAAGTGCGCAGCGCGAAAGCGAACTCATGAAGAAATCGGTCCCAGTTTTCGTGATTTTCTTCTACAAAACAGGCTATCATCTGGACTAAATTGCGATTAACTCTTTCCGTTAAATTCGCCTGTGGCCTGTATGTTACCGTTTTTATATGTTTTATGTCCAACCTGTGACTTAAGTGTTCAAATACCTCGGATATAAATTGGGGGCCGTTATCACTAATTAAAGAAATCGGAGCTCCGTAACATGAAATATAATTTTCAAAAAATGCGTTAGCTATGGCCTGGGGGCCGAAGCTTTTCGTAATGGAATAAGCTCACTCCACTTAGAGAAGTGATCAGTTATTACCAATAAAAATCTATATCTTTCGGGTCGGAATGTGGGGTAGGGGCCTAATAGGTCCAACGTTACAATTTCATTACTCAGGATCTTCCCTTTGATCTCCAATGAGTTGTTCTCGGGAGTTTAAGGCAAGGGCTCGAAGAGCTGCGCACGAAATTTGTGATCCATCCATATTGCCTACTGGATTCCGAGATAATACGTCCGCGACAACGTTTTGGACACCCGGTCCATGTTCCCATTCTATGTTGAACTCGGATAACTTGAGTGCCCATCTATAATCATCCGACTAGATAAGTTGTTCTCATTCGTTAGCTTTGTTAAGTCCGCGTGATCTGTGATTACCTTCACCGGTAGGGATCCGATATAAGTTTTAAACTTATTTAATGCCCATATCGCCGCCAAACATTCGCGTTCAGTAACAGTATAATTTCTTTCCACTTTATTCAGGGTTCTAGACGCGAATGCAATAGGTCTGTGGTTTTGACTAAGCACAGCACCAATTCCGACCCCACTAGCATCAGTAAATAAATTAAACTGTTCTGTAAACTTCGGCAAATGCAAAACTGGTGCCTCTGTTAGTGCTCGTTTTATTTTATCAAAAGCATCCTGTTCTTCCGTTGACCAATTAAATTTAGCCCCCTTTTTCTTTAACCGATATAATGGTTCACATATATCTGCATATTTGGGTATAAACTTCTGATACCATCCCGCCATCCCTAAAAACTTCGACACTTCCTTACTATTTTTAGGAGGTTTCATTTCTGCGATTGCCTTGACTTTACTATTGTCGGTTTCGATCCCTTTCCTTACTAATTATGAGACATAAATACTTCAATTTGTCTCGTGCGAAGTGGCACTTATCCTTATTTAATGTTAGCCCTGCGTCTCTCAACAACGTAAATACCTGCTTCAAATGATCTAAATGTTCATTAAACGATGGAGATGTGATGATAACATCGTCCATATACACCGACACGAAACGCCCGATAACAGGTTTGAGTATAATATCGATGGCTTTTTGGAAATTTGGCGCCGCCCCTGAAAGTCCGAACGGCATTCTGAAGAATGCAAAGGTGGCATTGCGAGTTATAAACGCGGTTTTCTCGATATCTTTCGGACTAATCACCAATTGAAAATCACCACTTTTTAAATCCAATGTCGACATCACGCCGGTATGCGGAATGTTTGTGATTAGATCATCAATCACCGGTAAGGGATATCGGGGGTATTTAGTTATGGCATTAAGTTTGCGATAATCAATCGAGAATCGATATGCCTCAGGAGAATCCGGAGGAAGGCCATTATTCTTGCGCGTTAAAACTACTGGTGGTCGTATGGGGATTGAATAGGATGGATCGGACCCTCCGGTAACATTTTCTCAATGTGATAATCAATTATTCCTTGTTTGACCCTGTCATATCTGTAGGGTCTTGACACTACCGGTTTCTTGTCCCCAGTATCGAATTCATGGTATAAAATATGAGTTAACCCTGGCTGATCTGAAAATTGCCCTTTAAAACCATAAAATAAATTCCTTAATTTTTGCTTTTGCCCTTCACCGAGCTTTGTATCCGATAGATCAATCTCGACCGGTTTTTCCACTTTTGGCAACTGCTTAATTTGGTCATCTGGAATGATGAGAGATTTCTGATCGAAATCTTACGTCAATTTGGACTCCTTCATAAAATCAATGCCTAAAATGCATTGGTACTGCATATTGTTAAGAATGTGAAATTCCCAGGTTTTCTGGAATTCTCGGATCCGAATCTGTAACTCGACCCGACCTAAGTGACAACACGGGGCTCCCTGGGCCGTCACTACTCTATCTTTCGTCTTTTGACGAGGTCGATACGAAAAATATTTGCGATAGACCTCCTCTGATATGAAAGATTTCTCCGCCCCAGTGTCCCAAAGGGCTGTAAAAATGTCTCATTTAAAAGAATGGGGACATACGGTAAATATACTGGAGTAATTCGTAATGAGGATATCCTAATAGTTCGGTGTTCCATATCTGGAGGATTTTCTGTACATCGCGATCGATCACCCCCATACTCGCATCGATCGCTTAAAAGTTTAAATATCTGTTTTGATCATTCTGACCCCTGAAAGCACTATTCCTCGAACAACCTTGTCGACCGCCTTGATTGTGGAATCAATGATCCGATTGACCTCCTCGGCGTCGACCATCGAATCTCCGATTATCCGCAACACTTTGACTCTCAAATCTATTGAACTCTCTCCGAGGTCTGCTATTGTCCGCGTATCCATTGTTACCTTTCGTTTCCCTCCAATTTTCCTGCCGATTCCTGTTAGGGAAACGATTGTTCTCGCTTGGTTTTATATCTCGGGATTCCCAACTCGAACCTCTAATCTTTCTACTTAGAAACCTTTCCTCATACTTATCAATTATTTGTAGAAGTTTAGATGTGGTTTGCGGATGCCTAACGTCTACATAATCCAAAATCTGAGGTTCTAACCTACTAATAATATGATCGATCAATTTTTCCTCCGTCATTTCGAGTTTTAAGATTTTGTGGATCTTCAATAAGTCATACACAAAATCAGACGGTTTTTGGTTATGCTTTTAGATGATGCGAAAAAACGAGTTTCTAGTTCCGACCTATTCCTAACCACGGGGAACTGTTCTGACAAAGCTTGCATTAAGTGCGCGTAATCCGTCGCCTTGTCTTCAAAAACCCTAGAACCTAGATCCTCAAACCAAACTAGTGCTCGTCCTGTGAGATGACCCTTTAAATATGCACAAGCGAGTTGTGTGGGTATCTCGTAATATGTTAAATTATTATCAATATTCTCTAAAAACTGCCACATTTTCCATCCCCGATAAATACTGCTCGGGGATGATTCGAAAATTAGATCCGACTCTAAACTCGGGATTTACTCGTTGGGCCCCACTGTGGAGACCCCCCTGGGTCTCACCTTGGACACCAAGATTAATTTGAGGCAAAGAACCACTAAGAGCCATTTTGAATAATAATAATATTTATTATTTTCAATTTCTCAAAAAAAACTCTAATAACATATAATACTTTTTATGTTACGTCATCCAAAGGGATTTGCCTTTATATTAAATTAAATTACGAATGATGCAACTAATTAATAATTACGCTCAAGATCAAGTAAGGTCTACCGAAATAGGAGGTCCAAGAAATACACGTACTCGAATTGTTAACTTTCATTAACTTTAACTAATTCGCCTAAGTTGACGCTTCTTTTAAGTGTAAGTAAATTATATTTACCGCTGGCTATATCAGCTTTCTGGTACTTCCGTAGAATTGCAGCAATACTTCTTCACTTATCTTAATATCCTGGAATCCTCTAAGATTGAGGTCAAAGTTTCTGGCTCAATAGTCTTCCATCATCTACATTGCTAGCTTACAACGCTTGACTTAAATACTTTATCTAATTTGCATATCCCGTTCATCTTTTTGGAGTTGATTGGAAATAAACGCGAATTTATATTCCCCAAAAAGACGCCTAAGAAGATTAGTGGAAAGGCTCCGTACAGATTTGTCACACTCTTCAGTACTTCCACAATTTATAAAAATCTATAATAAAGTTAAACGAGTTTCTTGTTAAATGGCAGAATAAATATTTGAAAAGGCAAAAAAGAAAAAAAATCAAATCGATATGGTTAATTTCTAATTGAGTCAGACTCTTTGAAAAATAAACAATATTTCAAAAATTTTGTGGTATATATCTTCTTTATTTTCCAAGAAGTACCAGAATACTTTTTAAGAAGTTTAATTTTACGTATTTTATGTTTAATTAGTATAATTTCTCATACAAAGTGTGATAATACAATTTCAATAAATAATTTTATATCAATTGAATTTTTTAGTACAAAATTTGAAAAGTACATAATTCTCACCATGATGGGGAGAAAAATTGGGATATAAAAATTATATAAGAACAAAATTCAAATAATAAAATATTTTAATCGGTTTCTTTTTAAAAAAAATACAATCATTGCATGCATATAGGTTATTCTTTTACCATCCGATTCCTTCTCATAACTACCTCCTTTTTTAAAATTATTATGTGTGTAATATCACACTTCAACTTCATTATAAAGAGTGAAAAATGAGAATCAGCAAACGCTGTGAAACTTAGACAACTATTTAATCTTTTACATATTGGAAGAGCTGATGTCATGACATGCACATGTGATGCATATTCAGTTTCTCAGCTTCTTTTTGACAAATCGCTCATCAGCAAAGAGGAAAAACGAGCTTATGACGAAGAAAGGAAAATTGAAGAAAATGGTCAAACAGAAAAGAAAAATTTTTCATTGAATAATTTTCCAGAACTGTTAAATGTTTTTGAAACAGCATGTAAACTGACTGAAGAAAGTGATCCAAAGGCAAGAAGAAGTCTTTGATCAAGGCTTAAATTAGGAAATGATATTAGTTAACACTCACGTAATGTATGCAGGGGGGAAAAGGAGGGAAATGGGATGGGTACAAAGAACTTCGGCTGCTTTTCTAGTTACAAAAAATGTTTGTTTTTTTTTTTTTTACTTTTTCCTCTTTTATTATTTTCAATCAAATTTAGGTAACATGCAAATATTTTTGTTTCAGCAATATATATATATATATATATATATATATATATATATATATATATATATATATATATATATATATATATATATATATATATATATATATATATATATATATATATATATATATATATATATATATATATATATATAATGCCACACGCATAATTTGCTACAAGTCCCGATAGCCGAGTTGGCAGAGCGTTGGACTGAACTTCCTCAGGTCTCGGGTTCGAATCCCGGCCCCGGCAGATTTATCCAAAGACTGGAATTTTGTTTCCGTTTTTAATGTATTGTTTCTCTAGGTTCTAGATGAATCCAGATCATTCTTTAGAGTGCATACTGGGTATTTCTCGAATATTCCGAAGTGTATAAAAGCAGAGTTCATCGCCAGTTGGGCATGTTCTCAGTCCAGTGTTGTATCGAGCTCCCAGCGTTAGAATAAATCTAATTGTTTGTTTAATTGAACTGTGTACTTCTTCGAACTCCGTGACAAGTTTGGTGGAGGCGCGGGGTACAATTACGTCAAACGTGGATAATAGTGACAACCTTCGCAGGAGCCTCCGGTTAAGAGGATTATCCCCGAATTCGGACTGTTAAAAGAAAATAGTAGGAAGAGGACAAAAATGCCGACCGAGCAAGAAGCCAAGCCCGCTGTAGTAACACCTTCGTTACAGCAATGGAGGAGCCCATCGACCTTCCGAGGAGCGCCTGGGGAAGACCCTCTCAAATGGCTTAAAGAGTACGATCGAGTAGCCAACTTTAACAAGTGGATGACATGATGTGCCTGGCTAACGTTTATTTCTTTCTTGACGGTACTGCGAGACAGTGGTATGTCAACAACGAAGACGCCTTAGATTCCTGGGAAGCGTTTAAAAATGGACTAAGTGGACTTTTCGGTGACCGTCAAAATATACCAGAAGGGCAGAAGAACAACTAAAATGCCGAGCCCAGCGTTCAGGCGAGAGTACACAGTCTTACATACAAAGTGTATTAGGACTTTGCCAAGAAGTAAATCCTCTGATGAAAGAAGACGAAAAAGTGTCACACCTAATGAAAGGTGTTGCTGAGGATATTTATCAGGCCCTGTTGACGAGAGAAATCAACGACACAGCAAGTTTTATCAAATGGTGCAACTATATCGAAGATATGAAGCAGAAGAGAGTTGGTCGACCGAGATTTGAAAGGCTTCCAAACGTCGTACCGGTTGCATCCCTGACGGATGAGACTGATTTGGTCTCTCTTATTCGCACAATCGTACGAGAAGAAGTCCATCGACTAGTTAACCAGACGCAAGAATCTTTGGACTCCGATCCCCAATCCTTAGAAGAGATCGTTCAAGACGAAGTTGAAAGGGTTTTGGCCCCAGTGTCAACAAAACCTACAGAAACTAGACCACGACCAACATACGCCGCTGTAACCAGGAAATACAGAGCTCCTGTTCAGAAATTCCCACCTGAACCAAGAAAAACAGATGTGTGAGAACGGCTGACAACAGACCTGTTTGTTTCCACTGCGGACGTCCTGGACATGTAATGCGCTACTGCCGAGAGAAAAAGGCTGTCTTTGACAACTCTCGAAACCGCCGACGGAACTTCGACGACGTTGGCACTGAAGAAGAAATACGCCGACCAAACTCTTCTCGCCGTTTTACGCCAAGTCCCACGAGAGCCGATCCCCAATACGTCGTTACAGATCCCCGTCGCCATATCGCCGATCCAGTCAGTCGCCAGGCCGTAGGAGCGAGGAAAACTAAGGAGAGCGACCTTCAAGGAGGTGAGGCCGCGTGTACTGAAATCCTCCGTCGACCGCCAAGATGACTGGTAACCAACTAGACGTAATAATAGATAAGAAGCCGATACGTGCTCTAGTAGATTCTGGGGCATCGTTTTCTGTCATATCCGATAAGTATCGCCGATTTTTAAAGAAAGTTCTGTTTGCTGATGCCAAGAGCGTTATGCTGAAAGTTGCGGATGGAAATTTTGTTCGGCCGATAGGGAAATGTGTTTTACGTGTCCGTATAAACAATCGAGAACTGCCTTTGAATTTATTGTTTTATCACATTGTAGCCATGACGTCATCCTAGGATGGGACTTTTTAGAGGCGTCTCAAGCCGTTATAGACTGTGGACAAAATGAACTTGTTCTAGAAGACATCTGTCGAGACTCCACAGCGCCTGACGCCTGGAATTTGTATGCCACCAGGGACTATACACTTAAGCCGCATTCTTTAACTAGAATAACAGTATCAGGATATCAAACCCGAGGAGACATAAATGTAGTTCTAGATGGCAGCAAACATTTGCTCTTCGAGAAAAATATTGCTACACCGTCCATGGTATCCACATATCGTAACGGAAAAAGTGATGTCTGGGTTACCAACCTGCAGTTCCGAAACCAAATCATCCCTAGAGGAATGTGCATAGGCCAAGCTGAACCACTAAATGAAGGGCATCTATGTGTTATTTCCGACACATCGGGTTGCTTGGATGACCAGCAAGAAACTTCGGAGTCACAGATGAATTGTTCGTTAATGATGTCACCCGAGTTAAGTGACGAACAGAGAAACAAGCTATCCGAACTACTCCGGAAATTTTCTGGGCTTTTCACGAAGACCGACAAGTCGACAGCCGCGAAGACGAATGTGAAACACAGGATTTTTACTGGTGATCATGCTCCAATCAACCAACGAGCCTACAGAGTCTCGCCGACTGAAAGACGCATCATTCATGAAGAGATTCAGAAAATGCTTGATGAAGGTATCGTCCAACCCTCTGAAAGTCCTTGGTCATCACCCGTTGTGCTCGTAAGAAAAAAGACGGTAGTTGGCGTTTTTGCGTCGATTATCGCAAGCTGAATAGCGTCACGAAAAAGACGTTTATCCTCTGCCTCGTATTGACGATACGCTCGACTGTCTGAAAGGTGCCATGTTCTTTTCTTCCATGGATCTCCGATCTGGTTATTGGCAAATAGAAATAGACGAAGCGGATCGTGAAAAGACGGCATTTATTACCCCGAAGGCTTATACGAGTTTAAAAGTCATGCCGTTTGGTCTCTGTAATGCACCTGCGACCTTCGAGAGAATGATGGACAATTTGCTACGCCATTTTAAATGGACTATGTGTCTTTGTTACCTAGATGACATAATAGTGTTCTCAGAAACTTTTGAAGACCATCTTATACGATTAAGACTTGTTCTAAAATGTCTTCAGGAAGCTGGTCTTAAATTAAATTCAAAGAAGTGTCTTTTTGCTGCCCAAGAAGTAAAGATTCTGGGCCATCTTGTATCTAGTAATGGCGTTCGTCCCGATCCCGACAAAATAAAAGCCGTAAGAAATTTTCCCACTCCAAAGAATATACATGACATACGAAGTTTTTCTTGGCCTTTGTTCATACTTTAGAAGATTTATTAAAGGTTTCTGTTATCTCGCCGAACCTTTGCAGTCGTTGCTGAAAAGTGGCGTGGAGTTTCATTGGGGTCCTGAAGAGGTGGAAGCATTTAACAGTCTTAAGAAAGCACTTACTTCGGATCCAGTATTGGGGATGTACGACGAAAGAGCTTCTACAGAAATCCATACTGATGCAAGCGGGTACGGTATCGGAGCTGTCCTAGTACAAATTCAGAATAATGTCGAGAAAGTTATAGCATACGCTTCTAGAACTCTGACAAAAGCCGAAAAGAATTATTCCACCACAGAAAGGGAATGTCTTGCCATCGTATGGGCTACCAACAAATTTCGGCCGTACATATTCGGAAAACACTTTACTGTTGTAACTGACCATCATTCCTTGTGCTGGCTCATGAATTTAAAGGATCCTTCAGGAAGGCTTGCCAGATGGGCCCTCCGACTTCAAGAGCATGATTTTGACGTAAAATATAAAACCGGTAAGAAGCATAGTGACGCCGACGCTCTTTCGAGAAATCCAGTGGAAGAGGAAACGGAAACACCAGACAAATTTTTAGCAGTCACGACGAGTATGAACCTTGCGATGGAACAGAAAAAGGATCAAGACCTTGCGAAATTAAAACTTTTGAGCAACTCATCCAAAAACGAAGAATTCAGATTTATCGACGGTATCCTTTGCAGGAAGAATTTTGATCCAGATGGAAAGTTGTGGTTGCCAGTCATTCCTAAACATCTACGAGCAGACATACTAAGGCACTTTCATGACGCCCCACCGCAGGACACCTTGGTTTCGCGAAAACTTATGACAGGATTCGCAAGAGATTTTACTGGCCGGGAATGTACCGAAATGTCGTTCGGTATGTCATGCATTGTCAGGAGTGCCAAAGGAGAAAATCCGTTCCTCAACGACCACCTGGACGTTTAGTTCCCATCCCTCCAGCTATAGCTCCTTTCCATCGCATTGGAATTGATCTCCTTGGGAGATTTCCAAAGTCTGCTCATGGAAACAAATGGATAATAGTCTGCACGGATTACTCAACACGATATGCAACAACAAAAGCCTTGCCGACAGCCGAAGTCGACGAAATAGCGAAGTTCTTACTTGAAGAAATTGTCCTCAGGCATGGAGCTCCTCGAGTAATTATCACAGATCGTGGAGCCGTCTTTCGATCCAGACTTGTTTCCTCTCTCGTCGACTTGTGTAACATTGATCATCGTTTCACAACGACGTATCATCCCCAAACAAATGGACTGACGGAGCGCTTCAATAAGACCTTGGCCGACATGTTGTCAATGTATGTGGATGTAGAGCAGAAAAATTGGGATGAAATTCTACCATTTGTAACCTTCGCTTATAATACCGCTAAACAAGAGACCACAGGTTTTACGCCGTTCTTTTTACTTCATGGTCGTGAAGCGGAAACGACACTAGATACAATGCTACCATTCTGTCCTAACGATTTTGATGACAATAACATCACCAAGATAGCAGCCAGAGCCGAAGAATCACGACAGCTAGCCCGAGTGCACACTCTGAGAGCTCAAGACAAAGATCGTCGACGTTACGATTCCAAACACCAAATGGTATCTTACGCTCCCGGAGATCTCGTATGGGTTTATACTCCAGTGAGAAAAGTCGGTCTCTCCGAAAAACTCTTAAGAAGGTATTTCGGACCGTATCAGGTGCTACGCCGTTTATCAGCCGTGACTTACGAAGTACAAGATTTTGATCCTGCTTCACGAAAAAGAAAACTAAGAGAAGTTGTCCATGTACTGCGTATGAAACCGTACCATGATCCCGCCGAGCAAATCGAAACCGAGGATATTCCTCCCAAAGAATCATACAAAGGACCCATCACTCGTTCCAGAATAAAGACCCTTGAACAAAATGACAGCGGGGCGCTGTCTTCTTTTTCGAGGGGAGCAATGACACACGCATAATTTGCTACAAGTCCCGATAGCCGAGTTGGCAGAGCGTTGGACTGAACTTCCTCAGGTCTCGGGTTCGAATCCCGGCCCCGGCAGATTTATCCAAAGACTGGAATTTTGTTTCCGTTTTTAATGTATTGTTTCTCTAGGTTCTAGATGAATCCAGATCATTCTTTAGAGTGCATACTGGGTATTTCTCGAATATTCCGAAGTGTATAAAAGCAGAGTTCATCGCCAGTTGGGCATGTTCTCAGTCCAGTGTTGTATCGAGCTCCCAGCGTTAGAATAAATCTAATTGTTTGTTTAATTGAACTGTGTACTTCTTTCGAACTCCGTGACAATATATATATATATATATAGTTATAATCCTAAGTATAATTAGACAGTATAATAAGAAATGTTAGCCACAGTAATACAGAGCAAACTCTTAGCCCAGTGTTTCTCAAACTGTGGGGCGCGCCCCCCTGGGGGGGCGAGCATATCGAAAGTAAAAGATTTAAAAATAATTAATTTACTGGAATGAATTAAAACAAAATACTTTCAGACATAATAAAAACTTCACTTTTACTCTGATATAATTTATAGGCGCGCGCGCGCGATATTATCAGTCAACAAAAATAAAAACTTCTTCAATACCTAATTATCTATCTTTGATCCTATAACCAAATAAAAAAACTTTTATTTGATTTGCTATAATCCCATGATAAGAGATTTTTTTACTACGCTTTCTGTTTAAACCTAATATACAACTCTTTCAGAGAAAAAACAGATCCCAGACGCAGAATCGAAAAAATTTAGGAACATAAAAAATTCATCACTGTCATTATTTTTGAAATACTGCACATTATAGCTGTAATCTGTTTAACCTTCTAAGTTACTGGTACAGTTAGTTATGACCCATCTCTTATGTGTGTTTGTTTCTCATTTAGGGAAGTTGTAAGTAATGTTTTTCTCTGTTACGCTTTTTTCCATGCACAAGAGTTTTATGATATTTGGAAAACCACGGAGAGCACACACACTTCGAAGAATTACTTTGCCAAGACTTATTTTTACGAATATTCTATGCATATAAAGCATAACGCGAAAAACGTTTTACACAATTTCTTACAATTATAATGAATACACTTTTTACCCGGAAGTGGTCGCGCGGGACGCACAGAGTACGAAATCGTTAATTCTGGCAAAACTGTTTAATTGTTACCAAAGAAAAATTGAAAAGTCCTTGAAAGTAGGTAAGCAAACTTTCTCTTAATTAAATTATTCACTGGAATTACGATTTGTATCGTGTACAATAAAATAATTATAAAAAAAAAAGGATTAGGGTGACTCAATAACCCCGCTCGACCGTATCGATTGCGCGCCTGCTCCCGGGTTAAAACATGTTGAAGTCTTTTCGCTTTAAATATTAAAAATAATACAGTTATTCTTCATCGGAATTTTATATTATTGTTCATTATTTAACATAAAATATAAATGCTAACTCTGTGAGGCTTAAAATTACCATTCGCTTAAAACTAATTATAATTTGAGCAACCATTTTAAAAAATTCATTTTACATTTTTGTAAACATTGTCGAGCATTTGGCTTTGCACTCCTTACAATTTAGCTATTATATCAATAATGTTTTATTTTCTTATAAATGAACTCGGGCAAAGAGCGGGCACTTCAGCCGGTATACTTTTAATGTATCAGTGCTGCACAGAGTATTTTATAACTAATTAATTAATACTAAATTAAGAACAAGTTTAATAAGTATTAACGACTTTCATGGGCTTGTCTTGCAAAGCAAAGTTTTTATAAGGAATGCTTATGGTTAGAAATTGACCCTCTGAGTTATTTTTCTATATTTAGAAAATATCTATATTTTGTCTTCTAAGCAGCTACCGCATTTTGCAATATGTTCAATTTAAAAATTAGAGAAAGGAAAAATAACATAATAATTATCCTATTATTTTATTTATGTATTTATTTTTTGCTTAAAAGTAGTATACAAAATTTTAATACTTATGTTACTAATTTGTATGGTTTATAATTAAGATCACCTATTGTAGCTTTAGCGTCAAAGTGCATTATTATTGCATTCACAGTACATTATTAACGTATAAGGGAGGTGCGATAAAAATTGTGATCGAAAAGGGGGCGCCAGTATTGAAAGTTTGAGAAGCACTGTCTTAGCCTTAAGGAACCAAGAAAGCACATTTAAACAATGTTTTGAGACCAGACAATCTTCACTCATAATTTGCCTATGCTACTGGACTATAGGGAAAAAGAGGAAGTATTATAAATATGTCATTGTTATAACATAAATTCAGGCTCAGTGACCGAGTCGTAGCGTGTCGCGCTTCCGCACCACAGTTCCGAAGCCCTATCCGTGGGCTGGTTAAGGTTGACTCAGCCTTTCATTCCTTCAGTGGGTCGATAAATGAGAACCAAGCTTTCTTGGGGACTAAACACTGGGGCTTTCGCTTCAGAATGACCGCCTGATCGGAACATCTGTTCATGCTCCTCAGCACCCAATGCAGGGGTGTACGTTACGCCACTGCCTTGGCCCCCATGGGATGTTGCACCACTGAGTTTAGTTTTGTAGAAGATAAAATAGACTAATGCTATTATTAAGTAAAATTACAACAGGAAAAATTAATAAAAACTACTTATTAATATATATATATATATATATAATTTTAATAAAAAAGTCATTAAAGTAATTGCTTCTAAAACTGAAGATAACGCTATGCTTTTTATCAATAAATCCTTTTAATATAAAGTTAATATTGATAGTGTGTTTCATAAGCATTTGTCACTTTTTCCGTTTAAGAATGTTATTAATAATAAAGCCTTTAAATCTAACAAAAAGATGGGCAGATTAATCTTTAATTACGATAATAGTTCTCTCTCACAAAATATACAAGACTAAAAATGCTTGAACTATCATGAGTTTATTGATGAACATTACCAACATGTAGTTACTGGCAACATGGAATTTTATTAACGATAAAATTTTGAAAGATATATATATATATAAATATATATATATATATATATATATATATATATATATATATATATATATATATATATATATATATATATATATATATATATATATACTAGCTGGTATACCCGTTCTTCGCACGGGTGAACTGAAATATTAAACAACACAGATTGAAGGATAAAGAAGTTTTTAATGAGTTAATTTTACGTGAATTGCAAATTAAACAAAAAAAAAACTTTTTACATATCTCAGCTAAACAAAAAAAGAAAGAAAAAACACCTTTGTCAAATTTGAAGCATGTAAATATAATAGCTAATAAAAAGGATTTTTTTTTATTTATAATTCCCCGTAACACTCTTGAGGGTCGATTTTTGAAAATACCTCCCTGAGCAGATCTCTGCTCAGCAAAAGTAACACATTGTTAAAAGTTTTGTGTAATGAACGCTTAAAATAGTGTAAATAATTTATATCTGAAAGTGTAATACATTAATATTACTTTCTGTTGTATTTATTTTATGTTAAAATTGTAATATTCGCAAGCAACGCCGTTTCTTAAATTATAATGGCTATAATGGCGATTCAATGAAAAACACAGCAAAATGATAACGATAGAGACAAGTTGGCAAATGTCTAGCTACTTTCATAACTCGAGCTTTATAAGAGCTTTGTAAGACCCGCCGTGTAGGGGCATGATGCACGTTAATGCTTTAACTACCGCATTATGCTTTACTGCAGTTTTTTTCATGCAATATTTTTTGGATCACTACATTGAAAAAAAAATTAAGGGATATACCTAAACAAAATACTCCACTTTGGAAAATTTAATCCGTTAGAGCTAATAAACTAAAGATATTCCACTGTAAAATTAATTATATACACCGTTCACTTAAAATAAATAGTCAAATCGTTTTCTAAAGTCTTCATTAAAATATAAAAACACAAGACACTTAAATTTTGACATAAACTATTTTTTCGGGACAAAAATAATAATCTTTGCAATCCACTGAAAACGCCGTCAGCTGAAAACACATACCGCCTTCCCCGCTAAAATACTCATCATGGAACCCGTCCTGCCATATATCTTGGAAGAGTGGATTTCAAAGAATATTCCTGCTAAGTATTGGTAGAATATTCCATCTAAGTTGGTGTGGTAGTTAGGAGAAGGGAGTGCCAGCTCAGGTGTCGTCCACGTCACTTGACCATGGTTCAAAATTGCTTGGTCCGTTGCCAAAAGCCCTCGTGTAGCTGAACAGTGTGACGTTAATATTCACTCACTCCAAAAAATACAGTACAGTAGTTATAATTATTTTTATACTTAAAAATGCAATATCTGTCTATTCAAATAAAATTATAGCGTTATAATTAACTACTAACCACAAACAAACTATGCAAATATGTCCAAATGATGTAGTGTGAAAGGCAAAGTTTATCTACTGTAAGTACCAGAAGCAATAAAAGTATTTATTTTGAAAAAAGATCAATTTCTTACTACCAAATATGCATAATAAAATCATTAAAAAAACATTCAAATAAAGAGAGATTTATAACAACCTCTCCCTTCAAAACTTAGTTTTATTGTGAAATAAAAAAAATTAGGGATTATGCTGATCACAGGAATTAATTAGAAGAGAGCGCCTTGCATAGTCGAAACAAAAAGGGTTCTTTCACAAACAAAAGATAGATATATGTTGACGTGGGCTTTTTTGCAGCACACGCTAGAATTGCTTGCAGATGGCAGAATTTTTTCCTACTTACTTGACAAATATCGTTATATTTTGGACACTTCACACAATATCTTTATAAATTATAGTCTATGGTATAAATTATAGCCTATGTATTATTCTGATGTATAAGCTATATTACTGTTAAGTTTCATTAAAATCCATTCAGTTGTTTTTGCGTGAAAGACTCCCAAACATCCTCACAAACTTTCGCATTTATAATATATATCTAGATAAAGGCCCTGGTTTTAGCTTAATAATTATCCAATAACTTCAGCACAGTTAAAAAACAGATTAATAAAGTGTTAAGTAAATTTAATACATTTTTTTTTGTTAAATATGTGTGTGAGGGCGGTATTATAGCGGCGTTTGAGAGACTATAAATGTATTTAAGAAATTTAATTACTCATACAATATTTTAAAGGACCTTTATCTTTATCATCTCTCTAATGAAATTAAATTTTTAAACCAATTATATAAGTTACTTATAAGAATGTTAAGCAGATGACAAATAATTTGTAAAAACATTTCATTATTATTTATATTAATAAAATGCCAGGTACTTATGATATAATTTGCAAATATTTTTATTATAACAGTATGCTTGTGATAAGCATTTTCTAAGAAATAAATCTTTTCATGAATCGAATCTTTGTAATAAAGAAATTAGATGTCGTATTATAGTTATATATAAAAAATTAGGTGTATTCATATTCCAGAAGTTAATTTTGCACATATTTTTTTAGCACCTAAGTTTCATAAAAACTTCTTTAAAATTTGTACGGTTAAGAATCGTACCTGTATTACTTCTTCAGGTAAGTTTTTACAAACTATTTTACAAAACTTTATCAACTTTCTGAATATTAAAGTTGCTATTAAAATAGTAAGGGTATTATTTTTTTAAAAATAAAAATATTTATTCCATACATAGTCATTATTTTGATGATTTATTTAATAATAAATTAATAATAATATTAAATAATTAAAGTTATTTTAGAATTTTTTTTTTAAAAAAACTGAACCTTTTTTGTTAAATTAAAAAATGTAGTCTTTTTTTCAAATAATTTTTTATTAAATTTATTTCAAATGCACAGTTAAAGTATTAGATCTATTTCATTATTTTAACGATCACAAAGTTTCGGGAAAATTCAAAGGCATTTCCTAACCTGTAAACATGGAAAAGATTTGTAATATTACTCCAATGATCGCTTCTGTTATTTTCAAATAGTACTTCATTAGTGACGTAACGTACTCCAGAGGGAGTCAGGTTTCTAGGGGGTCTGTTATGGTTTGCAATCTTTTTGAAGATCTGGCTTGGGGGCCCAAAACATGACTTTGGGCCCTAATATTTCCCGTTACGCCACTGACTTCCATTGAGAAATTTATTTAACATCCCATTTTGCTCCAAAATTAACCCAAGTGAGTGCACCCAGAAAAAATCGAAAAGGAAGTCTGTGGAACTAGTAAAATAAATCTTATAAATGTAATTTAGCTAACTTCTACAAGTCCTTGAGACTTTTAATAATAATTTTCCATGCAATCATTAATTTTAATAAATCAAGAAACCAAAACCACTCAACCAACAAAATTTAGAATGAGAACTTTGTGCGCTCTGCCTCTACCAATAAAAAAGAAAGAAAAAATCTTATAGTGAGAAGCCTCAAATCAAATTATTTAGAAAGTTCTGAACTTTTTTTTAAAGTAATACATGATAAATGCAAATAAAACTGATAATACATAATTGATAACTTCCATGTCTTATTTGAAAGCAAAACAAATTTATTTTGAATAATGGAAAGTCACTCTATCATTTTAATTCCCTAAAAAAAGAACTCGTATGTATTTTGGACCGTCTTTCTTTATATATATATTATATACTTATAGATATATATTATATACTTATAGATATACATTCGGACCTCCATTTTACGAACCTCTATTTTGTGAATCTCTCTATTTTACAAACTTTTTTCTGGAACCAAAAATGTAAAGTATATTGAAAATGAATCTCTACTTAACAAATTTTCCACATAGCGAACTTTTTTTCGGGATTGAGCGATTTCGTTAAACAGAGGTCCGACTGTATTTATAAGCGAATATTACTACATTTAATATGATCTGAAAATAATGAAGAAAATTTCATATTGCTTAAATAAAAAGCGACTTTTCTACTTTTAAAAACACCTTAGACAACTAAATGAATTTGAATGTGCATTTAGTCTGGTATTTGAAAATTTTATATTTTAAACAAGAAATATATTTAAAATAATTTTTATTCTCCATTTAGAAAAAAAAATGAAGTAATTTATAGCAATTTTCTAAAAATAAGTGTTAAGAATACTCGCTGAAGATTGAATTATTGTAATAAATTTATTAACATATTATAAATAATATTAACAAATTATAAATAACATTAGCATATTATAAATTTATTAACATTTCATACATCAGTGCTTAATCAGGGAAGAAAACCGAATAGCGTATCATAACTAGCTAATGAACAGATTTATCATGTAATGAAGTAATTCCGCCGCTTCGCATTAAAATATATTTAATTGTGTTGTAAATGCATTTCATAAAAATTATTCAAGATTCTATGGTTTCTTTGACAGATGAATGCGCAACTCTTGTTAGGTTATTGGAAATCCAAATATACAATCAATAAAATCAATAATTAGTGTTCAATGATGCTAATTTGTTAAAAATAGTTTTGAGGAGGCTTGTTTGAAAGAACACAAATTGATGTAAATCATTAATCACTGATTAAGAATTTATAATTCAGATAATATTTTTTTCACAATAATTTCAGGATAAAATTACAAGCATCTGTAAAAGAGACACATAAATATTGAAATTATTTTCTTTTCTTTGAACGGTATCGACTGTTCATCACTGAAAAGTTTGTCAATGGTTAAGTGATTTTGACATATTTCAAGATTGTGCGGTTTAAATAGGATTTTAAGTTGTGTAGATATTTTTTTTCTCTTAGAGAGATTGAACTCACATAGCAAGGGCTTTTAGCAGCTATGCAGATCTCCCAGATGAACCATCAATCCAGTAGGCATTTGCCTGAATAATTGCTTCATAAATGTTGTCTTCACCAAATGTAAGGGAACCTAAACTGAACGCGAAGCACATTTCAAATAGAAAAATGAGTCAATTTTTATGAAAGTTTGAAACACTATAATTCTTGCACTTGCTTACAATATAATGTTTTTAAAATTTCAAAATATTCCATTAAACAATATTTTTTTTTACTTTAACATGTAATTGGATAGCTCATTTAGCCTTATGGTAAAGAAGAAAAAAGTACGAAGCACATTTTATACCAGAAAAAATGAGCCAACTCGTATAAAAATGAATAGTTTAATAAAATATGCTGCTCTCTCTGTAGGATAGGGAAGCCAGAATATAATATTAACGTTGGAGTACTTTTAGGTCTGAAAAAATATTCCGAATTCGGATCCTATCCCTTAACACATATCAGCATTAAATAAAAGATTATAGAATAAATAGGTTACATTAGAATGTTTCAAAAAGTTTCAAGTTTACATAAATTGCGTTTAATATTTTTTGCAGGATATGAACCAACAAAGACTATTATCTTTTTCTGAACAGCCTCATAGATAATGTAAGAAAGGGTCTTCAACCTTTCACGCTTGTGGGTCAAATTAATAAATTTACAATGATCCGCAGGCCACATGATTGTAGTATATATATATTAATCCCTCATGTGATGGCAACACTTGCCGGCGTTATGGCACGTAACTGAGCTCGCTTCACAGGGATGTGTGGTGAGACCCCCAGAGACAGAACGGATAGGGAGGAGAGCGAGTCAACCAGCCAGAACAAAGGAAATGACGAGAGCGAGTACCTAAAGGATGAACTTTAGCCACATGGCACCGCGAAGTGCGTTTAACTCAGTATAAAATGACTTTAATAACATATTTTTTTGTGTAATTTGTAGTCCCCTTTTCTTCGTTACTGTTACAATAAACAGTTTTGCTTCTTAGCTCTTTGTCTTGACTATCTAACAAACTGTACCCCAAACACTACACACACACACACACACACACACACACACACACACATATACACATATATATATAAATATATATATATATATATATATATATATATATATATATATATATATATATATATATTGGTTTCAAAGAAATTAAATGAAAGTCGAATTTTTTACTTTGCATACATGTTAAAGATATGAGCCCACAATTTTCCGAAAAGTTCTGAGATTTTATGCATAGTCAGATTTTTAATATTTAAAATTATTTAAGCTATGTATAGCGATATTTTTGAAAGATTCGTTATTTTCAGAAAATTTTATCTCAAATGGATACTAAACACATCAGCGAAATAGTTTAAGTATCAAGAATAATGAAAAATGTCGTTTCTTACGACAAAAAGCAGACAGGGTAATTTTTTTATATATTGTTGCAAATTCAAAAGAGGGCCACTAAATGGCATTCAGCAGGCCATGGGTTGAAGACCCCAAAAAAGATGAAGTTTGCAAAAGATGCGTTTCCAGATTTACACTAGGTAACAGAATAAACATCTTGAAATTCAACTGATGAAATAAAGGATTGATAAACGGGGTGTGGAGGGCACTGAGCTTAGAACATAAAGAGTGTAAAAAAGTGGAAGGATATTTTGATAAAAGATTATTATAATATATTAGTAATTTTTGCAGTTATCTTGAAGCTAGAAAATTAATCTCGGATTAGTTATCGAATTTGTAAGCTATGGTTGCTTGTGCTACATGTTTGAGTAATTTTTGGAGCAATTAAAATCAATCTCTGTCTAGAATTTTTTTAGAAGCCCCAAAATAAGTACAGGACACACACACACACCTACATGTATCTTAGAACAAAAAGATCGCCTTAGCTTAGTGGTTAAGGAGGAGTTATTGCTATTGTATATTGAATTGAAATGGGCCTCAAAGTCCTCATGTAGCCTGGTCTAAAAATGAAGGAAACAGGGTTATCACTCAAATGCAGTAGGCACCATTTGATAGAAACTCAAAATCATGACATTCAACTTTAATACATGCTTATTCATATAAAACATTCCAGGCTGAAAGGAGAGTTGGGCCCTGGATTCTCTCATGAGTTGATATCAAATTGTTGCAGGCGGGCCATTTTAAGCCCCTTTCTTACAATTTTAATAAATATAAGTAGAAATAAAGTTTTAAATTTACTATCTATGATTTTACGGATGATTTATGATAATAAATCTAAGTAGAAATAAAGTTTTAGATTTACTATCTATGATCTTACGGATGATTTATGATTACAAAAATCCGAGGATGCTTATTTTGTGATTAAGACTACTCATGGCTCTTATAAATATGTTCTAGATGGAAGCTATTGGCCTTAAGGATTATAAGGTTACAGAGATAAACATATGAGTGGTATGATTAAGAAATAGTCATATGCTTAAGAATTTTCTCTAAGATTCCAAGCTAATCAGTTGTCAACAGTCTCAGTTGCATTTAAAAAGACAAAATGGGCCCTTTATTAGCAATAACACCTGCCTTTATTAATTCATACATATACATTGGAATCCACTAAAAGTACTTTGAAGTTATTGAAAAGTGCGAAAATATAATTGAAAGGTAGTTTTTAAAGAATCTAAAACATTTGCTATTTATATGTTTTTATTTTTTGATTCAAAAAATCAAATAATATCATTTGGTTTCAACTCAACTCCATTATTTTTTGTTTCATTCTTTAGTGATCGTAAGTTCGCCTGATGAAGGGCCCGCAATGCAAATTGCGGTGTGGTAAATATATCGCTCGTCGAAGAATTGGTTGATCGGCAATTTATAGTTCGATTTATAGATCCTGTTTGAACGAACTTTTTCGTTTTGTCGAGATCTTGTTGTTTTTTAACGTTTTTTTATATTTTTCCCGGAACTGCGTTTTTCTTGATCCCGTGAGTATATGGAATGTTCGTGATATTTAAATTATGCATCCCTGTACACAACTCTCATTTGCTTGGCTTATTCTTGAAATCAACTAAAACTAGCAGTCAGAATGACTTTATTAAAAGTGCAGATCTTTATTGTTTCAGATATTTGCTTAATTGTCCTTTTATTTATTCTCTTTGAAGTGTATGTCAGGGAGCTACCAAATGTTCTATTAGGAAGTCAGCTATGCTTGAACTGGATGAAAGGCCAACTTAATATTCGATTTGTTTCTGTCAAGTATGACATCCATTCTTCCATTCACGCTACCAGTTGTGAAACGCCTTCTTAATTGGAAAAGAGGAGAAGGTGAGGAGAGGTGGAGTGAAAAAGCTGTGAAAAGCTTAGTTAAGAAACTTAAAAAAACCGGTGGATTGGACGAACTTGAAAATTCCATTTCTAGCCAAGATCCAAATACTAGGTGCATCACTATCCCAAGGTTAGTTAAATTGCCTTTCTCTCTCCTGTTTTTATTAGCTCTCAAAGATTAGACATCTCCAGTTTCCTAAACAAATAACTAAAACTTGTAGAGTCCTTAAAGTTGTCATCTTTATGCTTAATTATTATAAAACATTAAAAATATTTAAAGTAAGCTTGTTGAATAACTTAATTGTGTTACTTTACTATGTATCAAAGATAATTTTTAATCTTTCGTACTTATTAGAATTATGTTATTTCATTTGTCATTGTAATATCAATTATGTCTGGGAACTAGTCGTTAGTTGTTAGCAATTATCTTTTACTTGCGAGAAGTAATTTAACAAGCTTATAAAAAATATTCCTGAATAACAATTCTATGATTTTTTACAATTCAAATATTAGTTGCTCTTACACTGTTCCTTGTTTCTGTTCGCATGCTTTTTAGATTTTACTTCAAAATTTAAAAAAAAAGCATTTTAAATGAAACTAAAAATGTTAGCTTCTTTTTCACTAGTTGAGAAGATGTAATCATGCATGACTTATATTAAATATTATTACTGCATTAAAACTATTCTTTAGAAATTTTCTTCTTAAAGCTTGCTTAATTAATTGCATTAGATTTTTTTGGTGATCAGCTTTATATGTGTTAGTTGGTGTAATTTTTAATTAACTTAATGTATAATTTTATGAATAATGTCTGAGGAATTGCTATGTTGGGTATAATGCTTGTCTATTTCTCTTTGTCAAAATCAATATAAAGTTAAAAAAGATATTTGTGTTTATTTTTTCAGGTTATATTGTTTGTAATTCATGGCAGGTTAATTTTGAGGGAAACTTTGTTTTTATTAAATGTGATTCCTCCCTCTCCCCCTCCCAGTTTATCTTTTATTTCACAACTTGCATACAGTTCTGACCTCTCTCGTGTGTTTATTTTTTTCTCCTGTTTTTAAACCTGAACACTCTGCACTTTTTATACACAAAAAATAGTCTTGTATAAATTAATTTAATGCAAGATTTTTTTTATAGCCCCGGTGACTTAGAATACAGTAAACTTTTTTTTCAATGTATCAAAGTCTATGTAGAATGTATCAACTATAATAGAAAACTTGAGCTACTAATAATGTATGTATGACATTGTGGAAACTTTAGTGTATTCATTCTGAAAATGGGTTACATACAAAATATGCTTTTTTAATTGAAAGAAAAATTAGAAGTTCAAGGTTGGCTTTAAAATAATTATGAACTTGGATTGCATTATATATTAAAATTTCCATTTAATCAATCAAGAAGCAAGAAAGAAATTAATGTTCCTTAATTTAGTGAATCCTATAGAAAAATTAATTTTTATACATAAGAGTTCTCTCGTGTGTTTCAATCTCTTTAAAGTGTCATTTTTTTTTCTTTTATGATCAAAAAATTTTTTTTTGAGGACAAGGAAAAAAACTAGTTTCTTAGGTGTTGATTTTTTTTGTTTATAAAAGTATTTCCTTTTTTTCTTACCTGAAATATTTCATTCAAATTCTTACCTGAATTCTAACTCTCCTACATTCAAACTCTTACCTGAATTCAGACTCTCTTGCAGTGTATCGTTTGCATTCTTGCATAAATGTTTGAGGAAAATTGCAAAAATGTACTTTCTTTAGTGAATTCAATAAATTTTATTAGAATTAATCTTTAAACCCTGTTCATTATTAAATTAAAACCAAATAAAAAAAAATTAAGGAATTAATTTTAAATTCCATTATTTTGTTACCAATAAATACTGTAAATATAAATTGAGTTTTGAACTTTTGTAAATGGCATTGAATATTTAAACATTAATTTTTATAATGCTATAATAAAATTTTTATATTGTTTTCTGCTATTTTTTTTAGATCTGGAAGATGATTGTTCGGTTATATATCACAAGCAGAAAACTTTGTTTTTATCAATATACATTGGAACAAAAAATTATTTAAACAATCAAAAAGTTTTCATGGCAGTAGCATAAATTTGTACCACACATATGCAATTGTAATTTGTGGCTGCAGTAGCCGAGTGGACACAGTCATGAACTCGTGGCCAACTGTTTGTGTTGAGTCATGGGTGTGAGTTTTGGTACCCTAAAGACCCACTGTATAAAGAGACTAATGTACATTAAATCTGTCAAGACTCAAAGTTCTCATGTTGGCATGTGTGGTGTGGAAATTTGGGGATTGGGGTACCAGCTCAGGTGTTTTCTTTGCTTGACTGTGGTTCAGAATTATAAGATCTGTTGTCAGTAGCCCTTGTGTAGCTTCAATTTGTGGTATTCATACACAATCAATGTTGTCATAATTTACTGTGTTAACAAATTCTTGTAGAATAAAACAATGCATATGCTTCAAATGTTTTTGTTTAAAAATAAATGCTTGTTTGAGAGAGAGACATTTGTAATCAGAATAGATTTAAAAAAATTGTTATCATTGATATATTGAGTAATACAAGATTCAAACACAGTCAAGAACTGTAATAGCTGTTAAAATGAAAGAATACTGTTCAATGATTAAAATGATTTATTTTTTATGAAAAAGAAATAAATTTTAGTCTTTCTTGTTAAAAATGAATTTGCGAATGCAATTTTTTGCAGTAAAACATGTATTTATAAAGGAGTTACAGCAAAAAAATGGAAATTTTTAGAGTAATAACTCTGGTGTTGAGTCAGAGTTCAATATTTTATTTTATTAAAAAGTCGTAGAAGTATATATAGGTTCAGTATAAAATTAAACATTTGGAAATTCCTGATATGAAGTTGTATTTATGTGCGACATTTTCAAAAATTACAAAAAAATTATATTGTTTAAAAATTCTGCTGTTAACTTAAACTAACTTAAAAACTTAAAATAAAATAACTTAATTTATCCTTTTCATAGTTTTAAATAATTAAAAGAAATTGTTTTCTGATGTGAATATTAAAACATTGATCCATTCTGTGGTTCTTTAGTCTAAGGAAAGTAAAATATCTTGTTCTGAAAATTATTAAACTGACAATGCCAACCTAAAACTTCTGAAACAAAATATGAAATTGTTTTTCTTCTGATATTTTGTAAGATCATTTCATGTTTCAAAATCCAAAGGGGAAAAAAGTGTTTTTTATTGTTTAATTCTCAGGTTTCACAAACAATAGAATCAAGCCAATTTTTCCTTCTACCTCTCTTTTGCCCAAAATAGTTTGATACTGTAAAAATTCTTACTCCATTTCTCTCTGACTGTTGTTGCTTATCTATGTTAAGGGAAAACTGCGAAATATTTTTAATCAAACACCATGCAGTTGAATACTAAGCTCTTACAAACTATCCCTTCAAATTATTGTAAAAAATTTAGATAACTGGGAAGCTTGTTTTTCATTTATAATTAATTAAATATTCAAATACATATCTCAATTCAATGCCGATGCAAACAAATAAATCCTTGGAAAAAATATGAATTATACAAGAGGCATTTTGAATTTGCAGAATAAATTCTTTTTGACATGAAATATGTATGATATTTTTTTTCCAATTAAGACATGTTCATAGCTTAAAATATTGCTTTTTAAAAAATTGCCATAAAAAGTTTAAATATTTTTTGTTTGAGATGCATATATACTTTCAGCTCTTTTTTGTGTAAAAGCTGTTTTTATAGGTTTTATGTTTTCACATAATTTTTAGGAAAGTGTGATTGATTTACTTATTTATTTGTCCTTTATCCATGAAAGCTAAAAATAAGCTAAACAAACATTAGAATGAGAACTTGAGATTTTATCATTGTTTAGGTTGGGTATTTTTTTTTTTCATGATCTTAATAATAATTTCCAAATCATTAAGTTCTATGATATTTTGGAAGCTATATAAACCATTGCTATTAAAGCACATTTTATCTTAAGTAATGATTAATTATTGAGTTTATGAAAGATGCTGATATTAATGGCTATAGAACAAGTAGAAGTGTAATTTTTGTTACCTAAAAAGAGTATTTCAGATAGATTTTTAAAAAATCCAAGTGGTTAAATTTTATCTTTACGTTTTTGGTTTTGGGTTCTTTGATATGAAATGATCCACAAAAATCAATGGAGAAAGAGGCTTGAAAAAGTGGATACATGTTCAGTTATATATACATTTGGTATTAAAAAATGTAGCAGACATTTTGTATGTAGCTCAGTATTGATGTACTAAAATAATATATATATATATATTGTGGCATAAAGTATGGAAGAGGCTGCAAAGTAGTCTTCAAAACTTGAAGGGGCAGTTTCTCTCAAGGTGAATTATGAAACATTTTTTTTTTTACCCATCTTATGTTTTTCTATAATGCACAAATGGGATATCATGGTAATTTTGCTTTTTGTGGAATGTCTCCTCAGATTTCTTATTTTTTTTTTTTTTGTAAATGGTCTGAGAGATATGAAATACCAGAGAAATTTTTAGATAGAAGTAAGAATCTTCTGCTTTGTGTGTGAAAAAGAAAATTGGTGCTTATTGCACTGAGAAAATGATAGTTATTAAAGGTTATTTGGAATATGATGGTGGTGTACAAGATTTTTATTGCTTTCAGTATTACAATAAATATGTCAGACTTGGGTGTCAAGAATGAAAAAGTAGGTAAAGAACAACTGAAATTGTGTAATATAACCATCGTGTATCTGATTACATTTATTAAAATATATCTTGATCTATGATAATAAATTAAAAGATGTACCTGCTAAATTTTAATACTTAAAAGAGTGGAGTCAAGCGTGAAATTTGCAAAAGTTTATATTGCAATTTTTGTGTTTTCAATACAAAATACCTCTAAATTTGAACCTCCCAGAAATCAATCAGCTTAGAATCCAAACAGAAAAATTCAAGGAAATTTAATTTTGCAGTTCAAACATTCAGTAGATAGCTTCAAAAATGTAGCTACTCTAGATTGAGAGGTTAGGTCATAATTTTTTTGGAGACTCTGAGTGGAGATTTTAGGCTTCTAGACTGTAATTGACAAACCGGGGTAAAAACAGATTTATAGCATGAAATAGAGTAATGCTTGTTATTACTGATTCTCTGGTGGTTGACTAGGTTTCAAGCCATGCATATTTTTGATACATTTGTTATTTAATTAGTTGATGAGAACTGAAATT
Source organism: Trichonephila clavipes (assembly GCA_019973935.1). NCBI lineage: Eukaryota > Metazoa > Arthropoda > Arachnida > Araneae > Nephilidae > Trichonephila > Trichonephila clavipes. Next base: position 46,419 of record BMAU01020907.1, on the reverse strand, counting down.
AAAACATATGCAATTTTTGCTTTCATTTTTATGCTTATTTTGTATTCTTTTAATAATCAAAATAAAGTTGTGTTATTGTATAATATGACTCTTTTAAACAATCTCTTTCTGTGAGTATATGTATGAGTCATCATTATTATTTTTGTTGATAAATATAAGTTTTTATACTCTTAAGTTAAATAAACTTAAATTTTTATTCAAATATTTATATTAGTAATTTACCTTAAAAGGTATTGTACTTTTCAAGTTATTTTGAAATTCCAAAGAGTTTCATTGTATGTGTGTGAAATTCTCTCTGGAAAAGGGAGTAATCGAGTTAAAAATTTTAAAAGTGAAAGTTGTTTTGGACCTTGAATGAATCTATTGGCTGAGTGGTAGTGTATCGTATCGCACTTACAGGTCTGGGGTTCAAATCCCAGGCTTGGCAAGGCCGACTCAGACATTCATCCCTTCAATGGGTTGATTGATGAGTACCAAGCTTGCTTGGAAGCTAAACTCTTGGGGTTTCACATCAAACTGACCACCTGACTGGAACTTCTGCTCATGCACCTCAGTGTCATAGGTTATGAATACTGAAATTGGTACAGTTGGCCTTGGCCCTTATGGTCTGTTGCGCCACTTAGTTTAGTTTTTTTGAATGGATTTCTTGAGGAAATAAGTTTAAATTTTGAGGTATCACTGTAATATAAATGTAGTTTTTAATATCTTCTTGAAAAGAGTACTTTTGGAGAAATAACTGCTCTGAAAAATGTCTTTTTTAAAAGTAACATCTATCATTTTTTTTTATCAAAATATTAAAAAAAAAAAATTAAGAATAGGGGGGAAATATGTGGGATTGTTGATTTGTGTAAATTATACTTTTGCCATTTGGATATCATGGAAATAAATACAGAAATAATTTTTTTCTCTAATTAATTGCATAATTTTTCAGTTTGTTATATTCTGATATTACAGTGAAGTTCATGCTCGTGTTTTAAAATTATCCAAAATTAAAACATTTATAAAACTTGCATAAATTGAAGGAATTCACTGCAACTTGTATATTTATAAGATATTGTATAACTATAGGACACAGAAAGAAAATGTTCATACTAGAAATATGCATTGAAAAAGTTGTGAAATAGTAAAATTTGTTTTTTTAAAAAAATGAAAGAAAAATATTGTCGGGGAAGATTTTTCATACATTTCCCCAGCTTTTTGTTCATACAGGAGTTGTTGGGGAAAAGTTCCATGCCATTACAGATATTAAAAAACAAGATGACCAGAATTGTTTTAACCTCTCAAACTAATATCTATCATCGATTGCATAATAGAGTAGAGTATCTATAAAGTGTTTATTTAAGAGTTATTAGTTTCAGATAACTAAGAATGTATAAATATTTTTTTGGAAAGGAGAGAACTGTGAGTTGAATTACAAAAAGTTTGTCTCCTTTTTCATTAGTAGAGATTTAAACTCAGTTTGAGTTCCATTTTTTCCTCTTTAAAAATAACATGCAAGGGATTTTAGGAGTCAAATGTTGCATACTTGATAGAAAAAGAGGAATTATATATAAATACAGAATTTTACATAATCCATATATCTTCTGGTAGTTTATGCATGGAAGGTTTATTAGATATTTTAATACAGAAAAATATCAATGGTGATTTGTATAACTGTATATATCTTCAATGCTTTATTAGTTTATTTTATTTGCAATAAAAGTCATCCGATGAAAATTTATTTTTTGATAATTTTCGTGATTCATTCACTTTTCTAAGAAAAAAGATGGGTTGATTTTTTTTCTGTTTAGGATAAATAATAAATTAAATCTTACTGGGATCAATTTTGTTGTGTGTGTTCTATGAGTTAAATTGATTTGAATTAATTTTAAGATTTAATCTCAAAAATAAAAAAAGTTTAATGATTACTGTTTCATTTTTCTAAGTCACTAAAATTGTTAATTAACTAGCTTGCAATTTTGTACACTTCAGATGCTTTTTCAATGCATTTTAGAAATTTATTTATTGGCATTAATATTAATTTTAAATAAAACTTCAATGTTTTTTTAAAAGTTGAATTTTGTCTAAATGCGTAAATATGCAGAGATTTTTTTTGATTTTTTTTTCACAACTTACATTTGTAGTATTCCATGATTTTTATTTGGAGAAGTCATAAGTATTTGACTGGCATTTGAAATAGTTATATTTTATCTATTAATTGTTTTTAGTACAAATATTGGAATTATTTTAAAACTTATTAATTGAAATAGGTTACTGATATATCTTTATTAGATGGGGCTTACAGAAATAGGTTTGTATTTTTAAAATACTTCATTATATTCATGTTTGCAAGATTTTTTTAATGTGCGTTTTCTTAAGTAAGTTTATTACCATTAAAAGATAAAATCAAATTTATTATTTTTGTTCTAAACATGTTAAAGTAATTGCAGGATGTGAGTTTTGATGTTAGATACATGTATTATGTATTGGAAGTCTTTTTCACCAAAGTAATTTTTCCTTGTGTGAAATTCACTATGAACTATTTTGTAAATAAGCTTAGTTATTAATATTTAAAGAAATAACTAAATACCTCAAACTTTTTTCTTTTGAAAGAAGTTTGTTACATTCTGAAGAAATAATAAAAAATTGCATTATTAAAAATGCAGCATATTTGACCTAATACTTTTGTGAAGATTTCAGAATATTTTGATGTAAATTTTAATGACTTATGAGAATTTCTTACTATTCAGGGTTTATTTTTCGAATTTTTATTACTTACCATCTTCTGTGTTTTTCTACAAGCAGAATAATTATTGAATAAAATAAAGTCGACATTCTTCTGATCTAACAATAAAATTGTTTCAGTAAAATTAAGGAAACTGAGTAAATAAGAAGCTGTGCATATTCTTCTGCCTTGTAGTTTGCATAGTAAAATAAGGTGGATATGATCTTTAAAAGAATTTAATTCATGTTAATAGATTTTTAGTTATTTTTACTTATTATCCACTTTATCTTCGAAAAAGAGAATTTATATAGATGGTGAAATCACACAGGGATTTTTTAGCTTTTTTGAAAGGACCAATTGGAGAGAAAAAAAAGTTGCTCTACTTCACCCATTAGATAAAACTTTGAGAAAAGAATATTAATTTGAGAAATGCTTTGAGGGAGGGGGGTTTCCCTAAAGTGTTTTTTATATCCTGTTTGATTGAGATCTATTTCCATGGTATTGGTCTAAATATTGAAAATTTTGTTTAAGAGTTGTGAAATACCACAGTACAAAGGATTAAGTAGATTTAATATTAAAAAAGTTACATTTATTTCACTTGAATTTTTAGTTCCACAGTTTTTTTTTTTTGAGGTAGTCCCTCCAAAATTTCAGGACTGAGGATGTTGCTCCCATACTTTATGCCAGTTTCTTTAAGACATATTAATCCAAACATGTTTTAAAAATATGTATTTTGATTATTCATATAACAAAAATTTGTATCTTATTTTACTTTATACATCAAGAACTCTACATATATTCTATGTTATAAATCATGTGTTTTGTTTTTTATACTGGCTTAAGCTTTCTATTGAATATAGAAAATAAAACCACTGTGCGGAGAATTTCTACTTCCAAAATTATCTAAACAATGAATATATATATCTTAATTTTAAATACATCTTGTTTGATGAGATTAATATCGTATTTGACATTTATATATATAAAAGATAATGCACTTCCCATGATTCCTCCCCCTGCCATTTCTGTTCGTTTTTAAACTTTTTCCCAGACATCTTTTTTTTTGGATTTGTGTAATACAAAAAAAAAACCAGTTTAATTAGCGTTTTTTACCGAAACCTTCGCTTTAGGTTCAGAAGCTCTTCTCCACCCATCCCGTCCCTCAGAAAAGAAAAGTTTGACATCAGTAGATGCGCGATAGTTTCCTGTTCAAGACAAATTTTTGGTTAGTGCGTACATATTTCCTTTCCCCATCTCAGCTTTACTTATGTCCTATGAATGTAAGCATTTGTTTATATGAACAAGAGTTTTATTTTTTAGTTTATACATTCAAGAACTTGCTGTATTGATGGATTTGGTATCTTTTTATAGTGAACTTTTTAGTTAAATAGATTTATTTCTAGTAATAAATTCGTAGTTACTCTTGAAGTATATTACTCTTTGGAAGCTAAGGTAAGGTATTCTTTTATATGCATATATATATATATATATATATATGTGTGTGTGTATATATATGTAAATCCTTACTCTGTATTAATATATGCAGTAATTATTATTTTAATTATAATCGCCCAATTTTTTAATACATCCACATTAACAAAGTTCTTATAGAAGCCTCTTCCAATAACAGAATAACTAGACCTCATATTTTTTTTGTTACAAATATTAAGAATTATAAAAGTTTGATTATAAGTTGGCTTATATATCTTGTTAAACTATTAAGCAATTATTTGACTTGCAGTTTGTATAATAAGGTTTCATGGGTTAAGTGATAGCAAATCAGTGTTGGTGGCTTCAACGTTTTACAAAAAAAATTTGACATTCAGATAGCCTTAACGTGAAAAAAGTTTAAAATACCTTTTATGTCAGTTAGTAGAATGGATATTGAAAAAAAGCTAAACATTAATCTTCATGGGAAAAAACAAAAACGAACTAATAGTCATATGAATCTCTTAAATTCATATGACAGTAATCTGAAAATGTCCAAAAAGTAGAAAATTGTGACAGCAGAGTATATACTTGCAAAGCAAATTACCCCCAAATCAATTTGTAACGATTTTATGATTGTAATATTCCTATTTGAAACAGATTTGCCATTTTGATTTGCGTCTAAAATAAGTATTAATTGTAGATGTAATGTATGATTTATTTTTACCTTAGCAAAATTGTCTTGTAATAATCGTTTCTATGCCTTAAGTTTTAATTTCTAGCTTAGAAGTTCTATTAGTTTGAAAACACCCTCTTTTTTTACTGAATTTATTCGATTTCTTAGTAAAATTTAAATTAAAAAAATTAATTTTTTTTGTATAGGTTTTTGGTTAGTACTTGTTTGCATTAATGCTTTAAGCATCTCTAGGTTTTATGTGTAATATTTTAGCTGTAGTTTTTTACCGTTTGGAATTAAAGTTATCTACAATATGTTTATCAAATGAGTAAGTAAGAATACTATATCCTTTGAGTCATAATTTCGTGGATATCAACTTTAAGAAGAAAAAGAATCTCCTTTCTGTGGATTCTTTATGTGAGTTTGTTTTATTTTGGTTATGTTAATGTGTTATACAGATATCTTACCTTCATAGTGTAAATATTTTACCTGACAAATGTCTGACTCTCCGTAAACTTGTTACAAATAATCTGTAACATGAAAAATAGCATGATATTTTCCTATTATTGTAGAGCGTGTTAAAAGTCTATCGCTTTGGTTTTCAATCTTCACAATGCCGTGATTTTTTCTTTAAGTGTTCATTTTACGTGGTTTTTTAAAAATATTTTTTGTGTATGTGTTCAAAACCAAATATTGAAGTCGTGTATCAAATTGAATGCAACTTTCCTTTCATCATTATTCTCATTGACCAATGTAACTTTCACGATTTATAGTTTGGGTTTATTTATTTATTAAATTTTTTTCTGATTATAGATCACTTTCAATGTTATGCCGGTGCCATTATTTTAAGTCAATAAGCAAAATTTAATTATTCATATAGCTAAGCATATTTTCTATCTTATCGTTTTTTATTGTTTCTAAAAAGTGCTTTTGAATAATTTGAATTGGGTTGAATAATGCATCTTTTTGTCTGGACGTGGTAAAATAATTTTTTTTCAACAAGGAAGCATTGGCAGTAATATTATTTGTAGGATTTACCTGAATGGATTAAAAATGAATTTTAATAGTATGCAATTATGTGCTTCCTTCTTTAGAATTGGAAATTTAAGTGTGGTTTGGACAAAATATAGGTTAAATTTAAAAAGCACTATGTTTGTAAAACACGAATTCTGACAGTTTTAAGTCTTATACACTCGGGAACATTGAAAATAGCGACCCAAGAAGAAAGCATCGGATTGAAATGAAATTTAATACACATACTGACGCAGATGAGAGATTCACTTGATCTCAAAAACAAGACAATTGAACGAATACAGGGTGTGCAACGACACAAATACTGGGAAACTACAATAGCGCGTTGGACCACCTCCAGCTGCAATACATGCCGCCACACGGTCCGGCATTGAGTTGATTAGACACCTTATGTTGTCCTGAGGCAGTTGGGCCCACATTATCGTGAACAGCCGATCATGTACAGAGTGACACGATGGCATCTGCCATTTTAGCTGATCCCACACGTGCTCTACAGGGGACAAATCAGGGGAGCGGGCCGGCCATGGAAGAGTCTGAAAATGACGTAGGAAGTCTTGAGCAACTCTTGCTGTATGCGGACGAGCATTATCTTGCTGGAAAATTGCCCCTGGGAGACCATTTAGGAAAGGTCCTACATGGGGTCAAAGAATATCATCAACGTAACGTTGGCCCGTTAAGGGTCTACGCATCACAATTAAAGTGGATCGGCTATCATAGGATATGGCTCCCCACAGACCAGTGTGACGTAGAACAATGTGGAGGGAATTGTACCGCTCACCAGGGCGCCTGCACACCCGTACACGGTTATCATCTGTCCCTAAAACAAACTGGGATTCATCACTAAACACAACCTTTTGTCAATCTGTTACATTCCACATTGATTTGGCTTGGCACCACTGTAGCCGCAGTTGCCGATGTTCCGGTGTTAAAGGGAGTGCACGGAAAGGGCGCTTGGATTTAAGATTTGCTTCTGCAAGGTGTCTGGAAATTTTTTGTGGAACAATTGCTACGCCTACGTCTGCTCGTATCGTTGAACGAGTCACTGTGGGGTCCACAAGTGCTTGCCGCACGATCCTTCGATCCTCTCTCCTCGTGGTCTTCCTGGTCGCTCTAGACCCGGTTTTCCGCGCGTGGGTACCTTCTCGTGTCCACTGCTCCCAACAATTTCTAACGGCACACTCCGAACGATCCACCTGGCCAGCAACACGGCGCGTCGACCAGCCTGCAGTTTTCATCCCGATGATCAAGCCTCTCTCAAACTCGCTTAACTGTGAGAAATGTCTTCTAGGACGTTTACCTGGCATGTTTCGCTTACCAAAGTCTCCCTACAATCGGCGGGTAATCGTCACGTTTATGAATCTTCGAATTTGCGCTGGCTTATACAGCACCCTCTTCCTGATTGTAGCGCCACCTCGGCGGTGTATGAGCATGCGTATTGGCACAAAACTTGGATCATTTGCATATCACATTACGCTGTACTTATTTGCAAAGTTTCGCGATTGTACTTGGCTTCCTTCTTGGGTCGCTATTTTCAATGTTCCTGAGTGTAGATGTTTTCTTGCAGATCTCGTCAAATTTGTGTGTACTTTGCTTAATTTTTTTAAATCTTTGAAAGTAATTAGTCGATATATATATGTAATAATTGTCTATGAGTTAATTACTTTTGTTGACATAATTAAAAATTTTATTTTGGCCTTTCCTCTTTTTAAACTTCCATTGCTATCATTTATTGTTATTCAGTGTCAACACTCATTTGTTTTCACAAACATAGGAGAGAAAAGTGTCCTATTCCGGAAGTCGGGTGGCCGCGGAATTGGGGTTGTCATGATCACGAACTTGTGGTCGACGGTATCGAGTCGCGAGTTCGAGTCCTGGAGCCACAGAACATCCGCCGCATTGATGGGTTAATGCATGTTAAATCTCTCATGTTGGCGTGGAGCCGTATTTTAAAGAGTAGGATGTTGGCTCTGGTGTCATCTTTGTCATTTAACCAATGTTCAAAATTACAAGGTCCTTTGCCAATACTTCTAATGTAACTTCAAAATGCGTCGTTAATAACCACTCACTCAGCCTTAACTGTGATAAAGACTGCGGCCGACTTGGCGCAATGTGTACACAGATCGGACAGTGCACAGTGCCCTTACATGTTACGTGTCATCGTGCAGGCAGCAGCATGTGCCAAAACTTTCTCCGATAGATGCAACTCGCTGTAGTTTTTGCTTGCATTCAAATTAAAATTGGATTTATGTTATGTAGGTATTTATAGAAATGGTTTTTTTACTAAAAAAATTGGTTTTTGGAAAACTGACAAACGTTATTCAGGACAGCACGGACAATGTGTTAGTGGTTTGTCCTGCTGAATCATAGCTTTACGGAGGCCTCGAAGGTAAATCAGAGCCACTGGCCGTAACCACCAGAAATGTAATGGCTGCTGATCAGAGTGCCGGCAATGGGAACAAGAGGTAATCGAGACTCCTTAAAGGGCACCTCATACCGTTACTCTTAAGTGATGAGACGATGTCGAATGCAAGCTATTGTGCGTTTTCCACGATGTCGTTGTACACGAATGTAACCATCATGATGCTGTATACAGAAACGAGATTCATCTAAAAGGACGACGATATAACATTCCATCGTCCATATTCGTTGTTGATCATACCATTGAAAGTGTGTCTGTCTGTGTTGCAACATCAAGGATAGCCGAAGACATGGTCGACGTGCTGATAGTCCATTATGCTGCAAACGTCGGTACGTTCTTGTCTAGAAAACGATTACATTTTCTAACGGTTCGTGTCGTGACTACGATCTCATAAGGCCATGCGGATAACATGTTCATGTCTTCTTAGCTATCAGTGATTGCAGTCTGTTGGGATCCTGCACGGCATATGGTAGAGCCTATCGATTCCATATTTTGGCAACGGTCATGGAATCTCGGCCAACGCGCGCGCGCGAGCAGCAATAAACGGCGGTACGATTAACAGGCAATCCAAGTTGGCTACAATTCTCTCTCGATCAAAGTTAGATGCGGTGCTCATAAGCAATTTCCCTTACACCAGGCTTAATAACTTTCTATACCAGG
>BMAU01020907.1:0-30000 GCA_019973935.1 Trichonephila clavipes | reverse complement strand
TGAGCTTCTTGTTGATAAGTCACTGATTTTGAGGCGCATATACGATGGTTTGACGAAATTTTCGATATGTGTTCGTAATTCTAAAAGAATCTAATTCTGAACAAAAATTTATTACAAAACTTCGTAAAAACGATAAAATAGGCAACAAAATTTCTTTATTAGTTGGCAGACCGCGTACGATAGTGCAATTAATTGTTGAAAGGTTAAGAAATTTTAAAATGTTACTTAACATACTTTGCTCGGGTTAGTTATCTCTACCTGCTTTTATCGGCAGACGATTTCTCGTCGTTTCATTGAAAAATATTCAGAAGTAATTGCCCCTAACTTACAACTAACAAAGATTTTTATTTATGTGGCTTAATACAAGAACAACCATACTGCCTAAATATCATAATGTCGTGGATTAAACTTAGCCACCAATAAAACACGTAAGTGCTTTCTTTTGGAATTTCATATTTTACACTAATGATTAAAATGGATTTTGTTTGTTATAAAAGTTGGAAAGTTTATTAGCCGAATCCGTAATCTATCTTTTTAAATATAAAATTGACATTGATTGTCTTGCATTAAGCCGCCCATTTTGAAGTAACTCTAATCCTCCTGTTTAAAATGCTGGGTAGGCAATGTATGCATACTTAGATACATATGGATTTTTAGAGGATTGGGGGAGGTCCATGATAAGGGTAAGATTTTTTTTTTTATTTAAAACTTAGAACATTGGACTTTTTGCACTGCGCTTTTGAAAACTTTGTTACGTCTGGCAAATAGTTAATTTACAATCATATCTAAAATTTAAAACTATCATTTGCTAAGATGTTTCCCAGCCTAGTTTTTGATTTAAGGAAGAAAATATTTACTCTCATGAATGTGTAGAGTCAAATATTTTGAGAACAGCAAATGATATATTTTTTAATACATTATGTTTTGTAGCAAACTATTCAATGTACCAAATATTATTTTATTTTAGGCAATTGTTTCATACTTGTCCTCTTGTGACGTGAAATTAAATCCATCGGATTTTTCCCTTCGAGCTCTTCCAAATGAAGGCTCGGATCTGTGAATTAATTGCTCCTTAGTTCTTTGCTTTTTAAATGTATTAATTTCATCTGAAGTGATGCAGTTTATCTCTGTCTAACGGTGACAAGTTGATTTCGTTGATTTTAATTTTGAGAGGACGTACGATGAAAGAGCTAGTGTAGCTTTATTTGTTCTGAATTCTTGAACGCGTTCACCAAAATTCTTCATTTTTCCTAATATAGTCTTGAAATAATGCGTATCACAAAACAAACTCTTTAGTTTATTTTCAAAGCACTCTGCCTCTTCCAATAATGAATATGTGGCATTTAATTTTCCTTGTTTCAACATATTGTTAACATTGAGGTGTGAAGTTACGTCCGTCATGAAATAGAATTTTTGTATCTGTGTGTCCATTTCAAATGCTTGATGTTTTATGCCTTTTTCCATAGGGACAATTTTATTTCTTCTAAACATAATGCAAAAGGCTTCAAAATATTTCCTGTCGAAAACCAATGAGCCTTATTGTATATAAATAAATCCACATATTCACACTATCCATTTTGTTCAAGAGTATTATAAACCGGCGATGATTAAGTGGTTTGGCCAATATGCTGTTAGTTACTTTTATAACGGAATTCATAACTGTAACCATTTCTTCAGGAAATGTTTGGATGCAAAGCTTTTGATGTATTACACAGTGGTGCGTGAGAATTCCTTGGTCAATTTTTTCTTTAAAATTAAAGCAGCTCTTTTATTACTCTTGTCTCGCTTTTAACACGATTCGGATGTTTTCCCAGATATGTTTCTCTACAGCATTCGCAATATTTTCTCTACGTGTTTGTTCCTTAAAGTATCCGACAACGTTCGGAACTGTGATTTTGCAAAAGCGTATAAATGGGTAATATTTATGATATTTAGTGTCACTTAGATTAGAAAATGTATATAAAATTGTGTTTTAAGAATATTATTACTATAAAAAATTATTTAATTACAATATTTTGACAAAAATTGAACATAGAATGACCTATTTTCAAAATATTCTCCTTTTGTGAAAAATGCTTATATTATAATAATATTTTGCCTGTATATAGTTCAGGCCTCTCTACAGAGGCTCAACTAGAATTTTCGAAATATATAACTTATAAGTGGGTTTATCCATATCTTACGACAACAGAGGGGAGCAATTTTAAGAAAAAAAACGCCGATAATTATTTCAATTGGTGGTAACTCTGAAAATAATGTGTGGCCGCGGTAGCCGAGTGGTATAGGTATCGGACTGTGGCTTGCTTTGTCACAGGTTCGAGCCCAGTACCACTAAAGACCCGCCGTGTAGGGCAGCGATGCACGTTAAATCTGTCGAGAGCTGAAACGTCCTCCCGTTGGTGTGGTGTGGTAGTTAGGAGAGGGGGGTGCCAGCTCAGGTGTCGTCCACGTCACTTGACCATGGTTCAAAATTATGTGGTCCGTCGCCAAAAGCCCTCGTGTAGCTGAACAGTGCGACGTTAATATTAACTAACTAACTAACTGAAAATAATGTGAATCTTTCAAAACTTCTAGTTCAGACTCTCTAGAGAAGTCTTATATAAACAAAATGCTATTATTATAGAAGCATTTTTTATAAATGGGCAACGTTTTGAAAGAAGGTTATTCTAAGTTAATTTTTTGCCAAAATATTGGATTTAAATAATTTCTTTTTGTCATAATGTCCTTAAAACAATTTTATACATATGTTCTAATCTGAGTGACACTAAATATTATGAAAATTACACATTTAAGCGCTTTTTAAAAATCACGGTTCCGAATGTAGTCGGATACCTTGTGCAGACATATCGCACAAAGACTGTCTCTCTAATATCACATGTGATATTAGAGAGTTATTACAATTATTCATTAGTTACAATTGAAATTGCGGAAGTCAATATTTTCCAACTTGCTGTTCTGTTATATTCGAAAACCGTTTAGGATAGTCTTGTTTTGGACTATTTTTGCAAGTAAAGACATTTTTTTTCGTGATTATTACTTTATTATTAAAGTCGTTAAAGAGCTCTTCAGATGTTTTCATAAAAGTCTTTGTTGTAATCACAGTCCGTGAATTCTCTCTTTTTTTTCGCGATTTCCAGAAAGTCTACAGAGGTAGTAAGATGTATTTGATTTAAATGCCCAATTATTTAACACAGAACTCGACTTTGGTTTTGATGCTGAAATGTAACAGCTCCTTTCCTTTGGTCACCTGCTGGATATTTTTGTTCGTGAATGCACTGTTTTGTAGAGAAATATCTATCTAAGTTTCATTTCTTATTATTTGCGTGTTTTTCATGACAAATAAGACATGCCTCCGGAAGACCATCTAGATTTTGAATGAACGCAAATGTCAATGCCCATTCTTTTTTTTTAAAGCCACGATTCTCGTCATTTATTTTTCTCTTTTTAAATAATTCCATTTTACTCATGGGCTCTGTTTTATAAATTCGCAATTTGAAAAAAAAATCACAATTGTTTGAAAATGTGTCATTGTTTAATTATTAATTTGTTCATTCCTTTTTTTTAATTATAAAGCATAACATGGTAACTAATAGTAATTTTTAAGGAACTTGGTGGTGATGGTGGTTGTTGTGTTTATTAGATTCAAAATAAAGTACTGGGTAAGTTTCACAAAAATAATACATGTATTTTAAAAGTTTATCTCGATACTAGCGGAGTTAACTGTTTTCCACATGGTTGAGTTTTTAAAATAAAATTATCAATATCTCCAGTTAGCTTAGAGATCACTTCAAAACCGGTGCAAAAGGATATATCGAAAAATATTAAATTTATAAAATGATGGTTCACTTTTGTTAATAAATAATAAATTCTAAATAACTTTCAACGAAGTTTTTAAGAAACAAATTTCTGAGATGTCATTTGAAAAAATATCGTTATTCTACTACTTTAAAACACACAAGTAATTACATAGATCTTAAAAATATTACACTATTTGTGTGATGTAATATGCACATAATTACGCTTAATGTTTTGTTTTTTCCTATTCTGTTTAAGAAGAAAAAAGGAGACTCCTCGCTTATTGATTGTATAAATAAAATGTTTTTTAAGATTTATAAACATTTGCGTAAATTAATGAGTGTAAAAACTCGTTTTCGGAAGAATTCTGTACGGGATGAGATCTGCCAACTTTTTCGGATTCTAATAAGGACAAAGCTTCAATTAAATTATTAACTCTTGTACTTGATTCTACAGTTTGCATTAGAGCGGTGAATGATATTTGTAATTTATGGAATGTTATGTATAAATTTTTAATGTACTTTTTGAGAGACAAATGAGCTGAATATTTAAGAATAAAATTGATTATTTAACTTTTGGAAACAAAAAAAGGAGAGGGATGATGTAATATTGATAAACTTGGCAGAATGAGGATTTTTTAAAGTAAGGTTTAACCAGTTTTATGGCTGACTAATCCTCCTCTCCTTTTAATATTGAACGAAATCCTATGGAATACAATGGGTAGAAGCTCTAAATTCACATTGTTAATAAAAAGAACGAGTGTGTGTGTCTTAACGTATTTAATTAATGATTATATTTTTTAAAATATTCTCTTTTGAAAGGTGTCAATTTAAAACCAGAGATCTAAGGTTACACGTAAAACTATCTTAATGGTAATGACGTGTAGAGAGAGAAAAATCTGAAAGTTTTTTTTTAAAGTTTCTGTATTATATTGTCTTATGTAATAGACTAACTTTCTTAAGACTAACTTTCTTAAAAAGTCTTGGAGAATTATAATAATACATATACTTGTTATTATGCTTATTAAACGAAACAAAGAATTAGTGCAAAAAATGTTAAATTCCTAAAATTAAGGAATGTTACTAGATTTTTATAATTCGAAGAAATATATTTATATTCGATTAATTTTTATTAAAAAATATTGCATGTTTTTTGTATTAAATTCGAAGCTTTAAAATGTACTAATATTTCACGAGCAAAATAGATTTTAAATTGATATACATTTCAATTTTCTACGAGAAAATCTGATACAATATACCCGCGCAAATAGAAAATTTCTAGTGAAATATCATATATACTTAAAAACTCTTGTTTTATATTTCTGTCGGACGAGGACTTTTCTATTTTTTAATTTTTATTGGTAAAACATAAAAAAATATTTTTTGCACGGGCATTTATCAAATTCTCAATTCGGGTTTGAGTGAAATCGCTTTCTAAAATTTCCTATTATATGAATTTTCCTGCATTTTTTTCTAGTGTATAATAATGTAAAAAGAATACTTTTTATACGGGTTTTTTCTTATGTAATAAATCCCCATAATATTTCGTTTAACTTTAAAAACACATAACAAAATTAGTGGTTAAAAATAATTCATTTGTGCATCCTATGTCTAAGATGAACACATAAATATATTTGATGTTGTGGCTCACGTCGGCTAGAGTATCGCTCTGCAAATACACTCTGTCGCAAAAAAATATATGCACCCAGAAGAAATCAAGCTACAATCACGAAACTCGGCAAGAATGTAGTCTGGTAAGAGATATGCAAATGATTAAAATTTCGAAGCCAATGAGACAAGGCTTAGTGTGCTATGCGCATATTAGTTGCGCAACTGGGAGAGTTTAAAAGCATGAGTACGAGCGCCGTACGGCTATCCAAACGAATCTGATGAATTTGATAGACGATATTGAGACTTAGGATGCCTCTAAGACGTAACCGGCGGCAGTACGAGCAGCTGACGGACTTTGATAGGGGCAGTATAATAGGCCTCAGAGAAGCAGGTTGGTCGAATAGACGTATCGGCCGCCACCTCGGTCGGAGCGATATGGTAGTTGCTCGGTGTTGGCAACAGTGGATCACAGAAGGTAGAGTGTACCGTCGCGGAGGGTCAGGACGTCCCAGGAACACAAATGATCGCGAGGATCGTGCAATCAGAAGAGTGGCTACTTCGGCACCAACAACGTCGCTAGCATCGATTCAACGCCACTTACCTCCTTCCAGACATCCAGTGCCATCAAGAGAAACCATAAGGAGACGACTGACCGAAGTTGGCTTGAGGAGCCGACGTCCGCCAAGACGCTTACCACTGATCCCACATCATAGGCAGTGTCGACTGGATTTTTGACGACCTCGGGCAACTTGGAGTGTGACAGACTGGAGACGTGTCATCTTCAGTGATGAATCCCGATTCAGTCTCAGTGCTGATGACCACCGCACACGTGTCTGGAGGCGCACCGGCCAGCGGTCCGATCCGGCATTTATTGTCGAGCGGCATACAGCAATTTCACAAGGTGTGACAGTGTGGGGAGCAATTTCTTGGGACACACGATCATCTTTAGTGGTCCTTCAAGGCACTTTGACAGCTCGCAGATACGTGGACGATATTTTAACGCCGATTTTGCTACCCATGCTATCAAGTCGCCCAGGTGCCATTTATCAACAGGATAATGCTCGTCCACATACTGCGCGACTCTCCCAACAATGTCTTCAAGGATATGACGTCCTACCATGGCCTGCCAGGTCACCAGATTTTTCGCCAATAGAGCATGTCTGGACGCGCTGGGAAGGCAACTGCAGCCGTCCCGAGATACAGGAGAATTAACTGCGCAGATGCAAAGACTATGGCAGGATCTTCCACAGGGGTTCATAAGTGATCTAATTGAATCGATGCCACGCCGAATTTCGGCTTGTATAGCTGCCAGAGGTGGCTTTACTACTTACTGATTTTTAACTTTTTGCAAGCTGTAACCGCTTAATAAAATGATATTTTGTTCTGAATTTTTAATCTTTTGTTTATTTTCATATACACTACATGAATACCAAATTTCGTGAATGTAGCTCAATTTCTTCTGGGTGCATATATTTTTTTGCGACAGAGTGTATTTGTGTAAATATAAAACAGTCTTCTTTTGTATCACAGTTAGGTACATATCTCCAAATTCATTAAACGTATTTGGGATAACATGTTATTTCTGCTGAGCCACTTAGTCGAGTGACGACTGGCAACACACGTTTTATGGATTTACGCGTGAATGGGAGTTGTGGGCCTAGAACGCCCTCGAGACCATTGTGCATTCATTCACTTGCGTCCATGTTTTCCTATGTGGAGTATTTATTTCCTATTCCCTACCTTTCCACCAAATATTAATGAATTCAGATACATTCTGTATATATATACACACGCACGCGCGCTCCATGCGGCATTGAAAACGTAATACTAAGGAGTGGTCAAGAAATTATATAAATTTAATGATAAGCGCATCTTGCAAAGTAATGCAAATGACGTGAAAGGCGAGAATATCTCTCTCTCTCCCACACACACAATGAGTAAAATTTAAGAGAACCTAAAAAATAGACAATATCCGTGCATTTATTTCTGCCATTGTAATTTTTTTTTATATATTTAAGAGTATCCGCTTTACAACAGAGAATTTAGGCTGTCGTTAACGGAAGCAGTTCCAGCATACAGACAACTTTACGAAGGGAATAGTAATTGGACTGATAAGGAAAAGTTCAATTCGTCAGAACTCAACTGACACCCACCTAGACGCGTCAGTGGTGCATCATCTGTGACAAAGTTGATTAGAACAAAGACATGTGGCAAGTTTGGAAGGTACCTGTGTGACCAAAATTATGTCAAAACGCATGGATTGACGCATTTAACAACAAACTGACGGTCTTGCTAGCCACTCCTGCCATTTTACAGTATATGCAGGACACCCTTGATGTTTTCATAATGACCAGAACTATTATCCGTCTATTAGTTGCTAGTGGTCTGCATAATTGGTGTCTTTTAAGAAGATTACCATTGATTCGACGGTATAGACGACTCCATTTGTAGTGGTACCGAGTCACGCTTCTATCTGTTAATTAAATGTCACCTTCTGCGAGTGTGTCGCTGATGTGGTGACTGTTTCATTCTGGTCCTATCTGTAGAACACGGTATCGTGCTTTGGATCATCGCCATCGCATTCGATAGCTGGTCACTTACAATTCGTATTCAAATTTCTATATGGCCTAACGATACGCGGATGATGTGCTGCGGCCCATGATATTCCTTCTTTCGGGGTTGCCTGATGCTTTTTGTGAGAAGAATAACGCTTTACCACATATCACTCATTAGGCAATGTGCTCTGCAAGATGTACAGAGGGCTTCCTTGGCCACAATTCCTGTAAATCTCTAACCAATCGAACACATCTGAATTTCTTGCTTCCGCCGCATTTAGAAGACGAACTGTGGTAAATGGTTTTTCGGGAATCGAGAGCCATCTGATCTGTCAATGACACCCGACAGTCATCTGTTGTAACGTATTTTACCATCTCTGATGGTCCTACAACCTACTGAACTGACGTTTTCGCTCTGTGTTATGATAATCATTTCAGAATAGGCATCGTTATGTCTTATTCGCTGCTGTATTTCTCTGTTTACCGAATTAAACTTTACTTTCTGGCCACTCTGGTGATGCATTTTATTTATCATGTAGTATATGTCTGTGCGTACATATCACCAAACCCATTTTTGTTTTTAGAAACTAAAATCCTCTGTAAAAATCTAGACTTCTGGTATTTAGCTCATTTTTCCTTTTAGTTTGTCTGTATTAGAAAGTCGCGTCATGTCTGGACTTTGATAATGTCAAAGAAGTCGCGCGTAGGCTTTATTTTTAATATATACGTATATATATAATCGCTATTGACATTCGCCATGTCTGTTGTGACTGATTTTTTAAGAAGATTAAATGACTCTTTCTATATTTGTAAGACAATCCGACTGTGTTTGTAGACACGTTGCAGCAATTAGGATTTGTTTTGCAATTTTTCAAGTGTCTGGATTATACGTTTCTTAGAGGGTCAAAGATTCCCCTAATTTTGTGTGTGAAGCAACGAATTCTCATTCTTATACACGCGCTATTCTCATGTTCATTATTCTCGTGTACTTATTTTCAAAATAATTACATGAAAATATCTGACATATTTACTTCAAATTAACGATTTTTTTTTCAAATATATGCTTCGGTGCATTTTGTTGAGGTGTAAGTTTGGACCTGTCTCCCATCTGTAGTTGGAACATTCGAAAGTCTCCAGATCTTTGCCCCATCATTTTTTACATTAAAAATGCTTACGTAGGTGTAAAAATAAATATTTTAAAAATAGTTGTATTCGTGACATATGGAAGCAAAATATAATTCATACGAATCAATTAAATTTCAAAAAATTTTTTTATACTTGTAGGAATGTAATTTTATTATATTGAAAATAAATGTTATAACATCAGACATATGGGTATATATTATACATATATTTATGAAAATTATAATTCTTTATCGCGAGTAAATTCTTGTGTTTAAGAATCAGAAATATATAAATACGAATTTGTTTGCATAATTTCTTTAGGAAAGTTAGTATTTTTTATCATGATGGGGAGAAAAATGCGTTTTTTACTATGGATACTAATACTGCGTTCGATATTTAATGCATACTATTAAAATAAGAGTTGAAACATTAGTGAGTATGTTTTTAGCATTATTAATGATTCAAAATTACCCTTAATTCAATTGCTTTTGTAACGGTTTGTGAATTGTTACTGTTATTAATGAGATAAAATCGGTGTTATGTGTAAATTTTTAACTGCTTACGGTAAGTTAGCAGTCACTTGAATTTTTTGTATGTTAGTCAATCAAAGAGTAAGCAATCATGTTCTTAAAAAAATTACTATAGAGCTCAATAATCTTTTGATTTTATTTTTATTAAAATGGGTGACATGTATTTATAACTGTACACACAGGTAGACTATGTAAAAACTTTAAATGCAATGCTAATTAGATATTTGAATGAGATAAATTTAGTTTCTTCTTTGTCTGTTACATTGAAATTATCCGAGAACTTGGTAAGCAAATATTTTTTTTTTTGAATGGTCTCTCTAATTGTGTGTGTTAGAGAGAGAGCGAGCGAGCGAGTATCTCTTAATAACTTTCTTAAAATTGCACGCATTTCTAATATATATATATATATATATATATATATATATATATATATATATATATATATATATATATAATTTCTAATATTATTTAATCACGTGCGTATCAGTTATTCATCATTTACAACTGAACGCTGTATTATATATATTTTCTTTTCTCTGCTTTTAACAAAGGTTGACAATTCGTTAAGATACTTGAGTTAACGTAATAAGAATTAATAAAGAATAATAAAAGTACTTAAACTTTAAAATAATTAAGTCTGATCTTGAAATATAGTTTTGTGATATGCTATGCTTTTGAATCTACACAACTGGGAAATGTAACCCTATCTGTGGGCTTACTATTAAAAGTAATTATCGTGATTTAGTAATTTTTAATGTAAGACGTACGTGATTGCAAAAGTTTAATGCGTATTCAACTAAATTCTATGCCTAATTTATCTGGACCTTTAGCGTATGGTTTAGAGCAGCTGGTGATAAAGTACACTAAGTTTTGGAAGTGGATTTGTATTATCTATCTCTTATAGCTCAGACTGTCTGGTCATAGTCTATTGTGTTTGCTACAGATATACAAACAAGTTTTAAAGCTTCTGTATGTTGGCTACTAAAATGTACTTTGGATTTTAATAACAAATTTTTCTCCGATTACATTCAATTCAAACAATCTGAAGAGCAGCATTTTTTTTAGTGTAACTAATCGGTGTGTTAAGTTGTTGGAATTTAAATGTTGTAGGAATTTAAATTTCTGTGAAATATCCAAGCATATTTTTTTTAAGTATAGAAATAGAATAAAAACCGACAGTTGTGTTTTTTTTTTCAGAATTTCGTGTAAAAATAGCATTCCAAATAATAAGTTAATTTCAAATGGTTCACATATTAAGTGTGTCAAAAAGCTTATTACTTTTTACTTCTAAAGGTTTTCGTGCATAGGTTATCGATTTTTATTGTGTGAAATTAACCCGGGTAAAAGTTGTGCATTGATGTTTATGTAGACATGACTCGTGTTCTTTTTAGTGGTATTTTATTCTTTTTTTTTTTTTTTTTCCTCCAGTGATATCTCCCCGACCTCTAATCTTTTAAAAACTATAATCTATTTGTTCTTTACCTATCAGAAAAATTTATTTATTTTTGCAAATAAATATATCTTGTCATGTTTTTGTGGGTATCATTTTCTTTGGGTATTTCTTTTTTCATTTTTGAATTAAAACACGGGGTAAAAATTTTATCCACCTTCCCGTTCCATAACATGTTAAAGAGAATTCAGATTTGGCGTTAGATTTTTCATGCCATTTGTTTTTCAGGAAATAATACCTCTCTGTTATTCATATTTTTTGGGGAGAAGCTAATATAATTCTTGTTAAGATTTCATTTAAAATAACGCTTCTTCTCCTTTATAAATCTTTTTTAAAGAAAATTATATCTTGATAACAATTTAAATAACAGCGGTGGCGTAACGTACACCCCCGCATTAAGGGGGTGGGGGCAGGGTTCTAGGGGGCCCCAAAGCCTGACTGCCACCAAGTTACTACCCTTTGTAAAATCCAACTTGGGGGCCCCAAACCTGACTTTACAGGGGAGGGGGCCATATGTTCTCCGTTACACCACTGAATAACAGGGTATATTATCAAGGTAGTATTTATTAGCTTTTTTTAGCACAATTTCAAGGCGTAATCCCCAAAGACATTAAATTTTATACAATTTTGCTTATTCATGATGTTTGAAAAATATTGCTATTTATGTAACTAGAATGCTTTTGCTTTCCCGGTTTTTAGTACCCACTTTGACATTAGACGCATTTCATATATTATTTTGTCGCTTGGTTGAATTATTTTATGAGAAGTTGTACTGATTTTTTTTGTATAATTTTAGAATGGACTTGAGTGTTTGTTATCTTAAGATATCTAGCTTTATTTGAATAGATGTTGTACATTTCAAATCTCTTTTAAATATTGCCAAATTGAATTTTTCGAGCTACTTATTCTGACGATTTTGAAAATGGAATCTTGCAGTTAAAATTTTGAATTACTGTCTGTGTACTTAAAGACGTTTTTCGAAATTGTACTTAAAATGCGAGAGATTTGTTTTTTTCTCCAATCTATAATGGGTTCTGAAAAAAGACGAGCAAAAACTGAATTTATTACATAAAGTTATGTACAGGCATGGTTACTTTTTGACGTAATCACCACACACACGCAGGAAGATTCAAACACTTATCTTATTGGTAAATGTGCAATTTTGCTGCCAAGAATGTCAGATGGACCTAAATGCTGTTTCTTATCTTTTGTCTTAGTAATTGTCTTATTGCTATGCAGCCATTCAAAACAGAAGAGAAATGCTGAATTCAATTCGTGTTGTCTTTTCATTCATGGCAATGCTCTCTCAGTGCGGTTGTACCCCAACATCTTCTGAAACAATTTAAATAGAATGTGTTCGATCACCCAGCTTATAGCCCCCACCTAGCGTCGAATGATTTTTGTCTCTTCCTTGTTGGAGGCCAAAGCTTTGGGACCAACGAGTAGCTCTAAAACGTTCAGATTCGTCTCAGAATGTGCAGAAACAACTCGCAAAATAATGCGAGCGTTTACGATGTAGTAGGATATAAAAGTTTGACTTTTCTTGGACTTTTGACATAAGCTTTTATTGAATGCTTATAAGAGAACCCCCATTCTTGCTCTTAAAAAATGTTTTGAATTAAAATTTGTGAAGAAATATCAAATTCCTCTTTCTTTTTTTATAAACTTTTGCAATGTTTAACATATGTTCAATAAGATTAATTCCTGGAGAATGTAAGGGACTTTTGATATAGTGCAATCAGTTATTAAACGCAACCATAAACGAGCATATGGTTGTATTTTGCGACATTCTGACGGGATGTAAATAGATTTTGCTCTTTCAATATTTTAAGCAGATATTTTCTTTTATGTATTATATTGAAGTATAGAGTTATATTGATCAAAGCTAACCAAATGCTCGAAACTTACTCTTAAGAATTGTGCTTAGTAAAAGATCTTTAGGGTCAGTTCTTCGCTAAGCCTTTCTTCCCTTAGTAGTATTTCCGTTGTAACCAAATGAATCCGATTGCATTTATCAGATCTATCTGTTTAATAATACATTTTTGTTTAATACAGTTGTGCGCATTATTCCATCACTTGCTTTTCAAGGAAGAAAAACGTTTCGCGCGATGCATAATTTTCTTTTCGCTACTTTGATCATAGTGTGTATGGCAGCGAAAATCTTATACCAAGGGGGAATGGTCAGGGAAAGATGCAAGTCATAATGTAGATGCATCTCGCTGAGTTATGTGAATGATCTTGAATCCGGAGCTGTCCCTTACTCGCTGAGTTCGATATAAATGAAGGAACAGACAAATTCCGTAATAATTACACTGCTTTTTTGACGAAGGAAGCTAATTATTGGTGTTGTTTATCGTTGCAAATAACCGTCTTCGACAAAGGCAGCTAGTGAGGGGAGGGGGAGGTGTTTGAACACCGAAAGGTTTTCTATCCCTCCCTCTGTCGTATCGCAGCGGACAGCCATCTACGTCCTGAGATAATGCGCCATGTTCGTGGGCAGCCAGAGTCGCCATTATGCGTGCATTTACTCCAGTGATGACAATCGTTAAATGCCCCACAGTTCACTTCCATCATGCTGTTTCAGCACGAACGGGGTGTTATATGCTCTCATATTGACCATTTTAAGTATCTGCCAATTGACTACCAATGGCTTGTACTCTTGGCTTCCATTAAGTCATGTTTCCCGATGAATAATGCCTCTTCTTCAGTTGCCGTATATGAGTCTGGCGTCTGTAATAAGTTCAAGCCGACCACCGTTTTGAAACCCCATACCATGCGATAGCGGGCATCTTGATTCGAAGCACTACTATTTACGATAGCCGTTACAGTTTGTTTGAATTATGACACTGGCAGCCAAAAGTATGTTGTAGCATTGCCCTTTTTTCTTAGCGCTTACATAGTGTTCTATCAGTAGATAGCTGACCGCACACGGCACGCATCCGTTAACAAGCTGTGGAAGGTATCCATGTGCTTCTGTGCTAATAGGGGTCCCTTAATATTTCATCCATCATATTTATCTTGGACGTGATTTGTCCCCATTTGCGTGTGCTGCCCCCTCTGTGTTCGGTGGACGAACTGGCATAATAGTCATCTATTCCTCAGGTCATAGTCCCCACGTCCATTGATTTTGTCTCAAGACATATTCTGCTTATATCGACATTCTCAATGTATCAATCCTGATTACCTGGTGTTGTCACTCATTGTATTATTTTACGGTTTTGGAATAAATATAGCGTATTGATTGATGCTATTTCTCTATATTTGCCGATTTTCATTACTTAACGCACGCGTTTGTGCTGTTGCATTTTTACTGTCGAACAATGTATGTGATCTGGGCATCTCTTTTGAAATCTTCAAAATAAATTTATAATATGTATCATCTAATTCGGATGTATGTACCATAACGATAAATCGAGAATTTTGCCTTGACATACTATAAAATATAGTTCCAATTTCTTAGCTATGTTGGTATATACTTTATACTTTTCTCGTTTCAATGCAGTTTCTTCTGTTTCACACGATTTCCAAAATTTTATTGCTCTAAAAACAGTTCCATTCTTTACATTGATGATTTCCATATTACTTCTAATACTTGTGCCACCTTTGATAAAACGAAAGAGAATTTAAATTCTAATAGAATATGATGCTATTTGTTTTTAACTTCTTGTTACATCCTTTTCAAACGTGTTAAGGAAAAAAAAAGTAGTTGTTTTTAATCTTATAAGAATTGGGAATTGTTTTGGGTGATTTAGGAACTGGATGTGTCTCGGAGGAATGAGATAATGGCTATTGGGTGAGTGAAAGAAGATCATTGAAGATAAATTGGAGATGGCAGTGGGGAGACTCTCTTTATTTCGAGCTTTCATCAGTATTCTGCTTACTGTCAACTAAAGAGGCCTTGTGAGACGTGCTCTGACTTTAAAAAGATGAGATCTTCTAAGGACTGAAAAATGAACATTTTTTAAACCACCTCTTATAAACTACATCAAAAGAGCTTTTCGTTCAAAGGTAAATAAGGTTAAATTATTTATTCAAAAATATTTTGTAATTCTATAGTCGCAAGTTGTAATGAAGCCATTATTGATCGAAAATTTGATTTAAAAACAAATTAGATAATTTTAGTTATTTGTTCAAGATTTTATATTAATGACTGTTTTGTTCGTTTTTAAGTTTTTCTTTTCTAAGCCTTGTTAAGTATTAGGGAAGTTAAGAGAACTTATGTTATATTAGAAATAGTAACTCTTATGCATGTGCTTTCGTAAATGTACATATATGGGGAAAATGGTAGATACTCTTTTTGACATTTAGTATAATCCCGCTGGTTTTTTTTTTTTTAAATTAAAGCGGAATTTCATGTACCTTATGAGTGAAGGTCCATTTATTTACAAAACTCTAAAATCTGTTTGTAAAAAAATTTGAAATTTGTGAGTATTTAGCTTACAGAAAAAATATTCTATTACGTTTATTACTTGCATTTCTTTCAAAATTTTGCAATGCGCTGCCAGGTATGCGTATTTTATTGAGCATTGCATTAGTATTGCATAGTCCTAAAATATGTATTGATATTTTGATTATAGTTTTTAAAAATCGAGTCCAGTTTTTCTCCGTAATGTCTCTAACGTAATTATTTTTATTGTATATATTTGTTAAAGTATGGTTATTTTTCAATTATATTTCTGGTGCGGTTTTTGAATAATGAATTTTTGTCACGGAGAAGGAACAATCCGAAATTCTCTTCTCAACTGTTAAACAAATAAATTTCATTTAACTAAAATAATACAATAATCTATTTATTGATTGCAAAATCATTTGTCTCGAATACGACAAAATATCAGTGAAGAAAAGCACGAAAGTGTCGCAATTTTTTCTCTTTTCTTTACTGTCTTGCCTTGAAAATGTTTCGAGTATCTCATGTTCACAAATTTGAAACATTGGGCGTAGAAATTTTTAATGAAAGAAAAGTATGGATATATATGGAAATAGTTTTGGACGCGCGAAATCAAAGAGAGCCTATTATCCACCTAACACTAGTGTTTTTTCCCTTAAAAGTTAATTTCATTCTTTTATTATACAAAAAAAAAAAAAATAAAAAAAAATGTGTAATTTGCCTTCAAAACCTCTAATACAAAGAATTCTTTCAAAGCTTTTTTGCATTTAACAATTATGCTGTATGTGTTCTTTACGTTACTTACTGTGATAACATTTTTATATAGCTATATGGCTCTAATGTTCAAACTGCCTTCTTTAATGGATGTTTTCTATTGTACTTATATCAATTTTTACTAAGTAGAAAATAATTTAACTTCACTACTCTTCTATATATCTAATGTTTAGCTTAAATTTTCTGCAGAAACATTTTTAAAATTGAAAAGGACTTGAGCTTTTTCTCGCGTTCATTAAGCATTTATATAAGAAAAATCGCTTATTCTTTTACATAAGCATTTAGCTTTGAATTTAAGTGAACAGAGCGTATTTTTTTCGTATCCTCGCGCCACATCGTTTTTTCCTCGAATTGCTTTTTTCCACTCCAAATCATTTACCTGCGTATATGAGACCAGGAGTTATGGATCAGCGAAGCAAATGTGATTTAGGGTCTTTATTCTTCTCTGACGCCGAGTCACGCAATAATTGCACCTCTGTTTTCACAAGCGATGCATCGACGAAAAATCAGACGTACCGCTGCAGCTTTCTTAAAGATTTTTGAAGCCTTACATTTCACCGATGCTGTAGGTTTTTGTGGTTTCTTTATGGGTTGAAGTTAAAATCTAACGTGAGGAGGATTAAGGAAATTCACTTTTCTTTTCTTCTTTTTTAACCTTCAACTACTACCATGTTATTAAAGTATACGCTAGACGCATTTGATTTTGGTCATTTTTGACCAATGATTGTAGCTGAAGATTAATGATGCTATAGATTGGCGAGGAAGAGCCTCGCCTCGCGACAGGTTATTGATACGTTTAACTTACCTGTGTCTAAGATAAAAATTCCTTTTATATCGCTGTAAGAGCAGTTTCTTGTGATGTTTTTTTTATAATGATGTAGATTTACATAGTATATCATTTTTCAAATCAGACTTCAGTTTTTAGTCTTATTTATTTTTAATGTATTCTTCCTCATAGTGAACTCGGAACATAGTTTTAGGCTAAGAAGCTACATTACTGTATTTTATATAGCTTTTCAAAATATTTGGCGCATTTATAAAATGTATGCATGGAATAGATGATAAATGCGTACAGAATGTTTTTCATTCTTTAGATCAGTCTTGTCAAAAAAATATGCATTCTGTTTTACTTTAAACTTTCAAAATTGTCTGCATTGTAGGTAATTAAAAATTTATTCGGCCACGTACAAATAAAATTTTGTTTTTATGTAGGGAGTAAAGTAAACCATTTTTATATAATAAAATCTGTTTTATTAGCATTGCATGCATAATGTAATTTTTTTTTTTTGCTGAAAAGTTCCTGTTAATTATGTTATTATAGTAGATACATATGACACACTTTTTTTGTTATTTTTAGTAACTTAAAATATAACACGGAAGGTTTCTCATCTCTATAGAAAAATACACAAGCTTATTTTATTAGTCAATGTCTTTCGCATAGCTTTTTAGTATATAGGATGATACATATTTTTTAGTATAATTTGGAAATATTTTGAAAATTTTACCTAAGCATAGGAATTACTATAATTCTCCATGATTAAACGCCTAGGTAACTTCCCTACTAGATCATATCCATGCTCTCTTTCCGTTCTTTAAAACAAGTCGAAGAGTAAGTTCCGGACATTACATGTAGTCGACCAATTATTTTATATGACTTGACAACAAAAAGATTTTTTAGATAATGTTTTTGTTTTTGCATAAATTTGTAGACATCTTGAAAATGGCTGATTTCCGACGTGTCATTTCATTCGAATTTTTGTTCTCCGCGCTAGTACTTTTCTAAGTGTACCGCATTGGTCAAAAACAATGGGGAACATTTCTTGCGCACTTCCCTTTTTAGTATATCTTTTAATTTCTTCAATTTCATTTTTAACATTAAACTTAAATTCTGGATAAGTAAAGGATACAAGACTCATCTTATTCGTTTCAAGTCATGAGATCAGTGCTCAAAAAGGCTATATATATGCATTACCTTTTGCCAGCTATAAGTGCAATAACTGTTTCAATACGCGTAATTACGTATTAGATTTTAATTTACTTAGCGCTCTGAAGCAATACAAAAGCTAGCGCGGAAAAATAAATTCGCTGAATTTTTCAAAATATAACTAATAAATGCAATGTATAGAACCTAAGAACAGAGAAAATACCTTTAAAAAATTGCAGTACATTCCCCCCGAAGGGGGGGAAGTGGTTTCACAGGAGTACCACCGCGCACTTAGGACATAATTCTCGGATGAACAATATATGATTTGGATCAGATTTGTAAGATTATTCTTTATATATTTTGTAATTAATTTACTGAAACATGCAATATTAAGTATTAGAATTACATTTTAAATGTTAAATATTACAAAATATGACTATAAGAGATTCAAGTCATTTTCAATAGCCAGATTTTTCATTGTTT
The DNA here is from genome assembly GCA_019973935.1 of Trichonephila clavipes. Classification (NCBI taxonomy): domain Eukaryota; kingdom Metazoa; phylum Arthropoda; class Arachnida; order Araneae; family Nephilidae; genus Trichonephila; species Trichonephila clavipes. Next base: position 11,367 of record BMAU01020907.1, on the reverse strand, counting down.
CTTTATTATTAAATTATTAAAACGTGCAATAATACTGATAAGAGTTAGCTTCGAAAGATTAAATATTAGCAAATTTAATTGAAAGAGGTAAACAAAAATAATATTAAAAGAAATAGTGTCAGCTATATTAGAACATGTATTCATCATCCAAAAAATTCGACCTCTTCAGTATAAAAAGAACGTAAATGAGAGGAGAAAAAATTTCCATTCGAGAAAAACATCACCATTTCAATATAAACAAAATCCCCTGCTCCAAAGCAATGGCAAAAACCCCATAAATTATTAGTTACTTCCCTGTCTGAGTCAGAAAAAAGAAAAACAAGAAGGAATATCTCTTACGCGTGTGTGCTAGAAGTCGGACAGTTTTCATGTTCTAAACGCGCGGTGGTATCTGTGTGAAACCACCACTTAGATGACTTATTATGAGGCAGTTCTTTTTATAATTTATCATTCTAAAAATTAGTTATGCTATGAACAGCATATGCAGCAAAAATGTACATAACTTACTTTCAATATTTATCTGTTTTTATTTACTAAAAAAAACTTTTTTTGAAAGTGTTCAAAAAAGGCTTTTAAAACGATGCATTTTCTTGTATAGTGCTGACATCTAGTATATTTTATGAAAGATAAAAGATATCTGTAGAACCATTGGTTTCATTCTAATACCACTGCGCGTTTAGAGGTATTTTTTTTTAGAAAAAAGTGGTTTCGGAGAGATACCACCGCGCGTTAAAGGGACGACAAACCTCGTAATTTTGAACCACGGTCAAGCAATGTAGACGGCAACTGAGCTGGCACCCCTTCTATACAACTCCAACGCGAGGACTTAAACCTCGACAGGTTTCAGGTGCATCACCTCCCCTATACGGCGGGTTTTCAGTGGCACTAGGTTTTGAACCCGCTACTCGAAAACACCGGCCACAAGTTCGTGACCTTGGCCTAGGAACTAAAAAAGAGGTTTTACAGTGGTACAAATAATTGAGGATACACCTTTTACTTGATAAATCCAACTTTCTATCGAAATAACACATTAACTAGAAGTGCAAACGTGTTTTTATTTTCTCATGTAACAAAAGGGTTAATTTACAGTAAAAATAACGAAAATCAACAAAAAAATATCAAGAATTAAAAATTTCACAAGTATTTGAAATAAACATAGGCTGATCTTTATCTCAAAAAATTGAGGATACACCAATGAAATTTGTGTGACAGATCACATACAAAGACAGTGTCAATATTTGGTTGCATGTCCTTTGGCTTTTATAATGTCCTCCAAACGTCTTGGTACCGATTCGACCAATTTTTTGGTGGTATCTGGAGATATTTTATCCCATTCTTCTTGTAACACTTGCTTTAAATGGGCTTTGTTCCTAATTTGGTGTTTTTGGACCGCTGTTTCGAGTGTGGTCCACAAATTTTCTATGACATTGATGTCAGGGGACTGTGGTGGTGTGTGCAATTGCTGTTTACAATGAAAAAGACACCACATTTTGACATTACGTGCCGTATGTTTGGGGTCGCGTTGTCTTGCTGGAAAATAAAATTTCCATCTAAACCAAATTTTTGTGCAGTTTCATTAAGATTGTTGTTGAGTATATCTATATAAAGCTTATGATCCATTATGCCATCTATAAAAACTAAATTTCCAACCCCATTTGAAGCCATATAACCCCAAACCATGACGGAGCCACCACCATGTTTAACTGTAGGATGTAAATTTTTTGGATCCAAAGCGGTGTTCGGCTTTCTCCAAACGGTGCGACGGCCATCACTTCCAAAAATGTTGAATTTACTTTCGTCACTAAATATAACTTTCTTCCAAAATTTATCTGTCTTCAATTGATGAGCTTTTGCAAACTCCAAACGCTTTTTCTGATTTTGTAAGCTTATGAAATGTTTCTTTCTAGCTACTCGACTGCTATATCCAGCATGTCTAATCACATTTCTCACAGTTTCAGCACTTACACTTCTGCCCATTATTCGAGAAGTTTCTGCAGCTAGTTTGACTGCACTTAGTTTAGGATCAATCTTGATATCTTTCAAAACTTTCCTTTTGGCTACATCACTCAGAATGCTTTTCCTTCCTCTCTTCCACTTTTATTTTCAATTAAACCATCGCTTTTAAATCTTCCAATGATTTTCTGGACACGAGTGGCTTCTACCGACAATTTTAGCTATTTCACGATAAGATTTGCCTTTCTTAAATAAACTTAATATAAGTTTTCTTACATCAATACTGGTCTCTCTCTGAGGACCCGTTTTCCATTTAAAATTGTGGCTTTAAATTCACATAACCAACTTCAAAAGGCAAAAGTAGCAGTCGAAAAAGTGTAAGATAATATTGGCCAAACTTAGGCTGTTATAGTAGCAAGCAGAAAAAAATCTAGTGGTAGTTAAACAAACATTTCATTGGTGTATCCTCAATTTTTTGAGGTAAAGATCTGCCTATGTTTATTTCAAATACTTGTGAAATTTTTAATTTTAGATATTTTTTTGTTGATTTTCGTTATTTTTACTGTAAATTAACCCTTTTGTTACGTGTGAAAATAAAAACACGTTTGCACTTCTAGTTAATTTCGATTGAAAGTTGGATTTATCAAGTAAAAGTAAGGTGCATTCTCAATTGTTTGTCCCACTGTATATGTATTTAGATGTGCAATCTGTGTACACATCACAGTCCTTCCAATGTCAAACTCAGAAACAATCACGGTTGATTTTCTTATTTCTTGACAATACATGCTGAAGCTTCTAGTGCAAAATAGCTGCAGGGAAATCACGAGTCCTATATTGAAAATCAGCCTTCTCTACCTTTATATAGTGCTTGTAGATGGTATTATTAGTGCACACGAAGAGAGATTTGCATGTATAGTACTCATTTGCATGCCTTGTTGAGATCTACGAATGGTGCAGATTTGAGAATTATAAGAGGTTTCCTTCATGGTGTTGCATTTTCAATGGCGAGCAATGTTTATTGTTTCCACATGTGCGGTGGCTAAATATACCACCTTTTCTTTCTCGCGGCTACTTCGCATTCGAATATGTTGAGAAATATGAACCCACAAAGTTATAGAAGAATGTATCGATATTGGTTCTCCGCAAGTTTGTCTTGGAGTTCAGGGAGCGGGAATATTGTGATGTATATATGTGCCGATATTCATATATGAGCGTTCGTTTTCTTTGAAAGTGAATTCCATTTAAAAGTGAAGTTCATTTTATATTATATGGAGATATTCACCATTGTCAAAGTAACTATATTTGTAATTTCATTAACTACGTAAATTTATATTGACTAAATGATGAAAATTTTGAAGGGGATTTTTTGGGGAACTGTTCATAGATAAAAAGCTCATAGCAGATTGCATTCAATGTTATAATTCACTAACTTTTTGCTCAAAATGGACTTACACCACTTTAAAAAAAACGGCTCGTATATATTGCTTGTTGTGTTACATTGTTATTGGTTGAAAATTCAAGCTGACTTGGAACGAGGATATGCAGGTTCTTTTAAAATGCTAGACGAGTGAGTTCTTTCTTGTCATTCATATTCTTGCATTGTTAATGTATGTACATTTTTTTTAAAAAACGAAACGTGTGTTTTTTCTTTTTTACGTAAGATAAATTGGATAAATTTTCGAAACCGATAAAATCAAAAGATTCTAAAAAGGAACAATGTGCTTAACTAGGATTTCAAGTTTTGCTCGTTTTTATGTCAAAGATCTTATGTCCTTGGCGGTGGTAATTTCAGTTACTGGAATGAAGTCGCTTAAGAGGAAGATGTCCTCCGTTTATATAGTTTTTTAGTTCATCAATATATATCTATAAAAAAATGTAACTAAAATTTCCCATTTTTTCTCTCACTATTGCGTTTGTCTAGTTATTGTATTCCTTGTCGTGAACTGGATATTAATTTCGATAACTACAGCTGCAGCATTGATTAGCTGTACCGTATTTGCTATGTTCCTTCACCTCTTTCGTGTAGTGGTTATGGTCAGGAACTTTAGGCGGGTGTGTCGCGGGTTCGAGCTTTGATGCTGCTAAAGATTCATCGTGTAGAGGAGGCTGATTCACGTTAGATCTTTCGAGCTCAAAGTCCTCCCGTTGGTGTGCTGTGGTAGTTTGAAGAGGGAGTGCAAGCTCAGGTGTCGTCTTCGTCATGGGATCGAGGCTCAAAATTACCAGGTCTGTCGCCAGTTGCCCTTGTGTTGCTTTATAGTGCGACGTTAATATAACTCACTCACTCGCCTCTTTTATATAAGTGAGCGAGTGAATATTAACGTCGCACTGTTCAGCTACTCGAGGGCTTTTGGCGACGGTCCTCGTAATTTTGAACCTTGATCGAGGACGACTCCTGAGCTGGCACCTTCCTCTCCTAACTACCACACCAATGGGAGGAGACAGATTTAACGTGCATCGCTCCCCTACACGGCGGGTTTTCAGTGGTACTTGGTTGGAACTTATGACATGCCGGCTACGAGTCCGTTGCCTTGACTACTAAACTACCGCGACCACCTCTTTCACATAAATCGTAGTAAAAGATTAACATTGAATTAATTAACTCTATTGAAATGACGAACTTCTTATTTTGTGAAATATTTTCTTATTTTTTTACATTGTAATCGAAAGGTGATTATTTATGCTATTTTTTCAATTCATCGTATAGAAAAATGTATAAAATTTACTACGAAACCATTCATAGGTGGTGGTTTAAGCGTTAAACAAATAGTTTATATTAAGATTAGATTAATCACATATATTTTGGTCTCGTATTGGTTCTTTATGCCTGAGTAATTTTTAACTCTGTATAGAAAATGAAAATAAAGCAACGAACCTGCATTTACATGTTTGAATAATATTATCCATCGGAAAAATAAAGAAAGGAAACAAATATCACAATTGTTAAATATTCTCTGTGTGCATATTATATTTAAATTAATGTCGCAAAACTACGGATCGCAAAGAAAAATAAAGTAGGTTGTAACTTTTCTATCATTCTGAATAAATTCTTTTATGCTATTTATATTTACCCACTTGCTGCTTTATGTTTTGTGCGTTTAAATGTAATATGTTCCAATGTTTTGTTACGTTGCCAAGTGAAGTGTATGTCATTCTATTTATGATGGTGAGAAATAAAAAAAATTGTGAGAAAAATTAAGTTTACTTTTAGGATGCACTATATTGCTCAACAGCGAAAGTGTTAAGGTGCTTTCAAATTTTTGCCATACATACACACACAACTTTTTTTTGTGGATTCTTAATATTGATATGAAATTAAACAAAATATCAGATCTGACTAGAATTCTATGTTTGAATCAATGTTGAAAAACTGATTGCCCCGACTAAATTTAAAGCCCTCAAACGTTTAACAGTTTCTTGAAGAATATTACCCTTATCCTTTCACGTAATAAACAGCCATCTTAAATTGTATTATAGTAAAAAACACACGCAGTCATTTGTAAAAAAGACCACAGAACAAAAAAAAAAAAAAAAAAAAAAGAAGAGGTGTACGATATATACTGTTGGACCTCTTTTTAACGAAGTCTTTAAATTTCGAAAAAGAAGTTCCTTATGTGGAAAATTCGTTAAATAGAGATTTATATTTCAATATTCTTCTGTTCTTGATTCCAGGAAAAAGTTTGCTAAATATAGGTTCGTGAAATGGCGGTCCGACTGTATATCAAAAAAGAAGACTGTTCCTAGTAGTGATGATGAATTGGGAAAGAATTGTACATACATTCCAAAGGTTTTCACTTATTAAAAGAAATAACTCTCTTGGATTATGACTTAAAAAAAATTTCTTTTTTCCTTTATAGACATGCCATTATTTACTTAATCGTCAGTGGGTTCTAACTTAGCAAATAATAATTTCACGTTGAATCTTTTTCATTCTGTACTTAAAACTGGGTGTTTTTTATACAGTATTTAACAAGGGTGTCAAACACAAAGACTAACTCGGGCCAAATAAACAAGGCTCAATTTAACCCGTTATGTACCGCATTATGATTTACTGCAGTTTTTTTCATGCAATACTTTTTTGGATCGCTACATCGGAAAATTAAGGGATATGCATAAACAAAATGCTCAACTTTGGGAAATTTAATCCGTTAGAGCTAATTAATTAAAGATATTCAACTGTAAAATTAATTATATACACTGTTCCCTTAAAAAATAAATAGTCAAATCGTTTTCTAAGGTCTTCATTAACATACAAAAAAAAAAAAAAAAATTAAAAAAAATAAGACACTTAATAGCCCAAGAGCCCACGACTGCCAGACCTTCGTTATTTTATAAAAGCTGAAAGTTTCTCTGTGGATGTCACCAACACAGGTAATAACGATCAGCGAGTATGGATTGTGGTTACTGGCGCAGGTAACAGGTAGTAAAGGTGCATAAAATAGTACCTCAACTTCCTTAAAGTATAAAGCTCATTTTTTTTATATTTTCTTCGGAATAACATTAGAAATCACGTCGTCCATTGCCGGACACTTAGTGTAGTTGCAACCCCCTGCCAGACACCCCTTAACTTTAAAAAAAAAATAATTATACTTTCGTTATAGTATAAAAGCTGAATTTTATATATGTTACTTGGGGACCTATAAAAAGATGTTACCTCTATAGCCGGACAGTTTGAATGGTTTTTACATCTTGCCAGACACATTGAAAGTCTGCTGCAGGTGTGAGTTTAAGCCAACTGTTCAAGCGGGTGCTAGTGAGATAGGGCGTTTAGTCTATTGAGATCACTTAAAATCCAATGAAAAAATAGTTTTATTGCGTTTATAAGCATCTTATATAAAGTAAAAAATATTATTTTATTATTACTAAGTACAAAAATTATTATTATATGTAAAAATCATACATCATTGTCGTCGATATTTTCATCTTCGTTAGTACTACTCCAGTCCGTGGCTTGATTGTCATCAATATCGCTTTCTCCATCAGTTTCCGAAAAAAATTAAGCAAGATTATATAATTATGAATAATTTAAAAATTATGTACAATAATTTGACATAATAATTGTATACCTGATTGAGTTTTAAATGAATCACTGACATAACTTGGTAGTTGATCCCCTTCACACCATTTAAAATGGTATTTTTCATTTTCGAAAGCCCAGTTGGTTGATATGTGGCTGGATTTTTCAGATACGCATTGTTCGAAATGGTGCATGTATAGTTTGCTCGCAGAAACTGCTCAAATAGCTCCCTTTTGCAAGGTGGTACATTGCTAGCATCAAATTTCGCAACTTCTTTCGGTCAAAAGTTTCGTTTACATCAGAGATAGTATACAAGTCGATGAACATTTGAAGTCGAGCGGCATCAACATCAATTACATTACTGGCATTGTATACATTGCATATAAATCTCTGAATAATGTTAAAGACGTTTTGTTCATCTGTTTTTTCAATTAATTCGCCCGTACCGAAGTTCTTGAAAGCTTCCTGGTACTCTGGAATTTTTTTAATGTTTTGTAAGGTTTTAATTTTCCTTTACTGAAGAATGCACGATTAAAATCACAACCCTGTGATGGCATGATATCCAGGTAAGCTTTGACATATTAACTGTCCTAACTCCGCATGCATTTTGGTTAGGTCCACATATCTTAAATTATTTCCAGTACCCTTAAGCATCTAAACAACCGAATCATTTTTAAGAGGGTGCATGTTATCAAGCATAATAGTAGCAATATCAGTATCAATACTTCTGATTACTATTTCTGCTGGATAGTTGATGTTACATGCATGGTATACTGTCTTTGTATCTGCTTCCTCATGTACTGGGCATAACAACTCTTCATCAACTCTTGAGACAACTTTTTTGGATTCATTAATAGCGAAAGAATGACATTTTCTGAAATTTATGTGTATAATTTTGTTGCTAATAAATGGAACCACTTCATCAGTAGCCCAATGCTAAATAAAAAAAAAATCAACCAGAGATTCTTTAAAATTTAAATTTTTCAGATCTTTCGCGAAGTCACTTGATCGAATTTGCTCAAGCCCAGTTATGGTGTACTCTAATTGCGCAGATTCTAACCATTAGGAATGCTCGTAATCTTTGATCGATGGTATAAAGCAGGATGTCCAACACGCGGCCCGCCAGTACGTAAGTTGCGGACCGTCAACTCTTTAAAAAATTTTTTAAATATCAGGTTTTTAAAGGTTTTTCATTTTTTTGAAAATTTATTTAAGGGGAAATTTATATATATATATATATATATATATATATATATATATATATATATATATATATATATATAAATATATAAATCTACAATGTGTATTTGCCTGTTAACTGTTCTTGTTTTAAAATAAACCCTTTTTGATAATAGAAACATCCTTTTGATTAAACTAGATTTATATTTTATCAAACAGTTACATTTGATTTTGCTATAATAAATTACTTTTTTAATAAATTCCGAGTTGCATTATGCATATCCTTTACTATGGATGGTACATGATTTTCTGTGTATGCGACTTTCATTTCTCCTCCTGCTTTTCTGTTTGAAGTTCCCAAAAAACAAGAGGCAGTCAGAGATGTTTTATAAAGTTTTAAAAAATTATTCAGGATGGTTAAGGTAAATGGCAACGTATACTTAATTGTTTGAGAATGACAGCACAATCAAATTTCAACAATGAGTAACGAAAGATCAATTCAAAAGGAACTCCGTAATTTTCAAGAAAATGGCAACTGTAATATTTTAAACATTATTTGATCATTTATTATTACATTATATAAACATTATTATATTATCTGTCTGTATACATGAAAAATAATGAAAACAATAATAATAATTCATTTTGTTTTAAATTTTTACTCCAATAAATATTTTTTTTGGTTCTGAGGGGTTTTTTTTGGTCTGAGGTAATTGGGTAAGATAAAATCTTTTAAATGTCTTCATTGTAATCCATAGAGATATACCCCCAGCATGCGTCCAAATAAATCCTTTGGATTTTATTTTCTTGAATTTTACCACCTACTTGAACTTTCTTCTTTTTCTCATAATCAATGGAGAAATTGTCAATGGATATTTTCTTATCTTTTTCAAAACTGTTAATATCTGTTAAATATTCGGAAAAAATGTTTTACGTTGATAATCTCCTTTTTTCAATATTTAGAAGGAATGCCTCTACTGGGGGTGATGTGGATTTTCAAGAAGAAATATTTATCAGATGATCTTTGGGCACTTCTGAGCAGAAGGGATTAATAAATCGATCGAAGGTAGCGATAAATTGTCTCAATTGTTTGGTATTTTTCCGGGTAATATGAAGATTTAAGTCTGTTGAAACATCTTGATGAGTTGGCAGTCCTAGTTCTAGATAAACTTGATTTATAATCGTAGACCTAACATCATGATTTCGAGCCCACCAATGACGTGCCGAAATTGAATTTGTTAAGTGTATAACACCTGTGAGACTTTAAGCAGCGTCTGCATTTATAGTCTGCTCTAATAACAAGGCAATCGGTTGTCTAGAAAATGGTTTAGTGGCCCGTTTGGTACCAAAGCAACTTTGTTTAAATTTTTCGTATAAGTCAGAATGGGTTTCTACAACTTTCAGCGAATTATCATAATATTTAACGGTCCACCGGGCATAATTTTGTTGGTGGGAGTTGTTGTAGGAGGTGAAGATTGATGACCCAAACTAACCATGAGAAATTCAATTTATTATTGCCAAATATAATAATCTAAGACTGTGTGTGACGGGTTCATCGCGTTTTCTACTAAAAACTCCTCTTGGGTTCTTTGGGGCCGAAAAAGATAAATTCTTTCCAACCAAATCCAGAAGCGAAACGTGAATATGCAAATTAGAAACCTTTTAAATAGCAGAAGTTTAACGTAAGCGGACGACTTATTGGGAAGTGATTATGCTAGTTAGTAACTGTGATATAAACAGAGATTAGGAATAGACGGGCAAGTTAAATATAGTGGTTAAGATCGCGCTTATTTGGTAATACGTATTGTGTTTTCTCACCTCAGATCCCCTTAGTTATAATATAAATATTATCATTGTTAGTGTTTAAGTTAAGATCTTAATAAAGACATTTTAAGATCATAGCAACGCCTAGTTCTTCATTCACTCCCACATTTCTAGGTTAAGAAGATAACTTAGGAGTAAGATATCACCCACGGGTGAATATTTCACAAGACAAGCTAACTATAGAGGGAAAATCTAGAGTGATATAACGATAGCTTAAAACTCTATGTGAATAAGCGCCAGAAAACCTAATAGCTTAACTTTACTCAAAGTTATCTTAAGAATCCTAACTTCCTTAATTTATTTTAATAGCTAAAGCCCGTCCTATAATCACACGTCAAAATTCCTATCCTTACCGTTACAGCACTGCTTTCCGCAATTCAGCTTCTTTTCCTTCTCTTTACAATTACTAAACTTTCAATATATATACTAGCTCATCTGCATACAAGGTTTCTTCTTGAGGTGGATGGTTGCGAAATAATTCAATTGCTAGCCCCAAAGATTCCCCAAGAGGATTAATATAAAATCACGTAAAGCTCCGTCACATCATATAAAAAATATAATATTTGTAGTTTTAGGCAATGTTGATATGAAAAGTTCAAAATCCCCAGTGCGAATGCTCCGTGACAGGTCCAAGTAATGATGTATAAGATTGATGTAAATCAAGTAAAATTGTGAAAATTTACCGAGCTCACCATTGAGACACTGTTGCTTGAAAATATTGCAATTATTCAACAATTCTTTCAGTTCTTCATTTTCAATGTGGAATGACGATATTTCAGTTTTTCACAGGAGTAGTAGTGACGATGAAAATATCAACGAAAATGTTGCATGATTTTTACATGTAATATTTTTTGTACTTAGTAATAATAAAAAAATATTTTTTTTTTTACTTTATATAAGATGCTTATAAACGTAATAAAACTATTTTTTCATTGGATTTTTTAAGTGATCTCAATAGACTAAACGCCCTATCTCACTAGCACCCGCTTGAACAGTTGGCTTAAACTCACACCTGCAGCAGACTTTCAATGTGTCTGGCAAGATGTAAAAACCATTCAAACTGTCCGGCTATAGAGGTAACATCTTTTATAGGTCCCCAAGTAACATATATAAAATTCAGCTTTTATACTATAACGAAAGTATAATTATTTTTTTTTAAAGTTAAGGGGTGTCTGGCAGGGGGTTGCAACTACACTAAGTGTCCGGCAATGGACGACGTGATTTCTAATGTTATTCCGAAGAAAATATAAAAAAAATGAGCTTTATACTTTAAGGAAGTTGAGGTACTATTTTATGCACCTGTACTACCTGTTACCTGCGCCAGTAACCACAATCCAAACTCCATACTCGCTGATCGTTCTTACCTGTGTTGGTGACATCCACAGAGAAACTTT